>SRQG01000158.1:0-63575 GCA_018360325.1 Claviceps aff. humidiphila group G2b
GGCCTTCATCATTGAACTCCAGTACCGCAACCTCAGACATCACGTGTTGGAAACTGTTTTTCAATTGCGTAGTCTAAGATTCCAGCTAAATTCAACTGTACTATTATGAATCAATGTTGTTCATTGCGTTCCTTGTTGAATTTATCTTGTTTTTTCTCTAATGTGATTACTGATGTCAAGAGCGCCAACGAAAATGGAAGATGTGATGCCCGGTAGCTGGGTGTACGGCGCGACGGAAAAAGATCGACCGAAAAAGGATATTAGTGGGGCAGGTGGTATGAATAGTAATATGGGGTGGTAGAAATAACAATACTCCTCGCATAATATTGAGCAGAGTTACAGATCTCCTTATCCTGGCCCATAAATGAATCACCAAAAGCATACAGCCTACCTAGAACCACTCCTCTTGTGCCACATCCATTTGTCCTGCCCGCTGACATGGGAGAATTAGATGTGGAGGACGAGAACTGGGATGGGCACGCGTCACAAGTCGACGTTTCGCAAATAATCAAGGCGGCGAATTATACGCCGTATATAAAGCTACACGAGGTTCTCTGCTTCGAGACCGTAACGCCGTATGAACGAATACCAGGTTGGGTTCATGGAACTTGAAAACAGGATGAATGAACAGGAAATGATGTTTTATTGCAATTTGCCAGGACAGTAGGGAACAATGAAAGACACTCATCACTGCATGTGTCGGCAACTGCCGAATGAGCCATCTAATAATCTCGTAAATACACACACAAAGACGATTTCGTGCATACACTTCTGTACTACAGCCTGCGCGTCAACACCTCCACGAGCTCCAACCGCTCCCCCACCCCAAACTCCGCCTCCACCGCTTTCATCAGATCCTCAAACAGATCATTTTTATTGAACAATGCATACGCATTCTGCAGGAATCGCATCCCTTCTTCGCTAAACATGAGCTTGTCAAATGCTTGGCCCGTGGCACGGCTAATTTGTGCGGCATGGTCGGTTCGGGGCTTCCGCGCCGCCTGATACGTCTGTAACCATCGTGGCAGGTCTGTTGGGGGACTAGCAGCGGCAGCGGCGAGGGTCAGAGAGAGAACGATGGCGTCTTCGATGGACTGGGAGCCGCCTTGGCCTGATATTCCCTACATGTTAGTTTCTGTATCAAAGATTGATATTTCCCTCAATCGCTTGCTTCTCTTGAGAATTCCCCACAGTTTCATTTGGGGAATCCCTTTGCGCAACGGAAAGTCAAACATGAGGGAGCAACATACCCTGATGCGGTAGCATGGCGTGTGCAGAATCGCCAACAAGAACCAATCTGCCGTGTATCCATGTCGGGAGTTCATTTCGCTCATACAAGCCATAGATGGTCTGTCCCTCGGAGTATTTGAATAATTCTCGAACAGGCGGGTCAAAAGACTGGAGCTGGTCTTGGAAGTTGACGTCGCCTCGTATCTTCCACGATTCTCCCCATTCGTGTCCCGGGATCGCGGGCGCAATGGCGCCGACGGCCAAGTATTTGGCTCTCTCAATGGGAAAGGTCACAACGTGCTGCCGTCCGGGCGCCAGCCATACCTGTCCGTGAACAAGACAGTCGTGTAGCTCAGGTGGCAATGCCTCGGCCTTGATGAGATTGCGGACCACGATCTGGCCGGAGAAAACACAGCTTTCTTGGTTCCATAGGGATCGTGCGAATGACTTGATGCCATCGGCGCCGATCAAGACGTGGCCTGTGACCGAAGTGTCATCATGGAAATGAGCCGTCACTGAGTGGTCATCCTGAGTGACGTCCCTCAAGCATTTATCGAGATGGATTTGATCTTGTGGGAGCTCGTCGGCAAGAATTCGTACCAATTTGGCGCGATGGCAATAGAAGCTGCGTCGTTCGGTGTTGAGTCGTCCCACAAATTTGACCGTACTGTCGGCGTGCTCTCTGTGAGGCTTGTCAGAATATTTTGCGTCTTCTTGTATGCTTTCCTGGAGCTGATGCAGCTGCCCCCGAGGGATGTGGTGTACAAAAGATGAGTAGAACAATGTGCAAAAAATGAGAGATATGGTTCGCACCTACCGAAATTTGAGATTGACTCCCTCTTGGGGCCGAGACGACACCTCATCGAGCTTGGCCTCCAGTCCAAGCTTTCCCAGCATGTGTGCAGCATTGGGACCACTTCGATATATCAATACATGGCCCTCAAGAACAGTCTTTCTCCATAGGTTCGACAGCAGTACTTACACGGCAATACCAGCTCCAAGTTCTGTGATAGTTGGATTTCGTTCATACACATCAGCTCGGATCCCGAGCCGGCGTAACGCTAGTGCCGTGGTCAAGCCACTTACGCCGGCACCAATGATGATGATGTCCAATGCTGCAGAGGAAGATGCCATGGGGAGGAGAGGAGTGTACGAAAACTCGAGCCTCTCTTGCCAGCCTGGCTGCTTTTTTACTCTTCCAGTAGGTACCTAACTGATCAGATTCACATGCACCAGCACTTGGAGCTTGAGGAAGGTTGACTGGGAAGAGAAGGTCGACCCCTAGCCGATACTCCCTTGAGGATTTAAGAATACTTGACGGATTTCATCATCATCATCATCTGCCGTGTTTGCGAGCCGAGATGTACCATTTCAAAGGAGGAGATCACCCGCGTGGATGAATGTGTGCGATAGATCTCCGCCTTTAACATCAGGGGTTCGTCATATAGCGGGCAACCCCAGGAAGAGTCCGGCGTCGGGAGCGACCTTGATCTCTCGACTCAGGGTGCCGCGGAATTATTTAAACTCACGTCGCTTGCCTTGCCTTATTGAGATTGCCAAACCTACAGCCCCGTTGTTGCAAATACCCAAAGATTACTATTTCCTTCCCTACAGAAGAGAAGTGGCGAATCTTCAAGACATTAGTCGCCTCTTCAGAGTCGTATACGAACGCATGCTGTTGCATACGACTCGTCATGAAGAACAGTCACCGTGCTCTCTGGGTGGGAGGTCGCGGAGAGCTGTCACTTCGGCAGCAGTCAAGTCCTACCGCTGCCTCCCTATCTGCAAAACAATACATCGTGAAAGTGATCTACAGTGGAGTCAATCCGGCTGACCAGAAACATGCCATGGTACTTGGCTTGGGCGATCGAGTGGCGGGCTACGATGCAGCGGGCATCATCGTCGCCACTGGAGCCGAGACGAGCCTGAAGAAGGGAATCCATGTATGTGTTTTGGCAAAGACAGGCATCGTCGAGCATGCTGAGCGTTACGGCTGCCACCAGGAGTTTCTCGTTGCCGAGGAAGCAGGATGCTTTCCAGTGCCCGAAAGAGTGCCAATGCACATTGCGGCCACGATGCCCGTAGTTGTCGCCACGGCGGCCGACTGTCTCTTTTCCCTGCTCCATCTCGAGCCAGAAAGAAGTGAAGCAAACCGTGTCCCGCTGCTGATATGGGGCGGGTCATCTGCTGTGGGCAATGCGGCATTGCAGCTCGCCAGGGAGGCTGGCGCGTGGCCCATTCTCGTGACGGCGTCTTCTCGACATCATCCGGAGCTCTTGCGACGTGGAGCAACGGCATGCGTCGACTACAAGGATGAACGGGTGCTCGACAAGATCCTCGGCACAGTCCAGGAACTGGCCCCGGGCAAGGCTTTACGTCATGCCGTCGACGTGGTTGGTCATAATGCCCGAGATATACAGGAACTGTGCGGCGGCGAGCCCGATTCAGCGTTGGCCTGTACGGTGGGAGGTGCTCATGGCCTCCCGAAACCCTTCGCGGCCGTCGTCCATGGCTGTGACATTGCTCTGGGCCATGGACTGAGGATTCCAGCTCGGACGCAAGACGCCGCTGTGGTGAGAGATAAAGTCTTGTGGGCGCTGAATCATTTGGGATGCGGTTTCGAGCAGGTCCCCGTCACAATCGTGCAAGGCCTAGACGAGGTGCAGAAGTGCGTGGAGAAAAGTGCGCAAGGAAGCGTCTCGTTTGGGAAGTATGCCGCGAATCTGTCACAATCGTTAGATCAAATGTGAAACGAGGTTGGCTGTGACAGTCGCGCATCTCGTGAGCAAGAAAACGGATCGGGATGGAAAAGAAGCAGCGCTGTAGAAGAGGAGGTAGTCAGGAATCAGGATAAGCGGGTTTCCAGCGATGCTCAGCGAGGGCCGAGGGCCGAGGCACCTATGGTGGGGCCTCAAAAGACGCGCTTGAATCTCGTGACGTTAGGTATGTACATACGGAGTAGCCATACCCGAATCCAAAGGCAAAGACAGAGCATTCAAAGCCAATATAAAACACAGCCAGAGATTGCACCTACAGAACACATCCTGATTCCTCCTGCACACCATCGACATCGTTGCGCGTCGCCATTGTTCTTCGTTCATCCGACGTCAAAACGGCATCGCGCTGCACCAATTAGGTACCTCTATCGATGAGTCGATGACCATGAGCAGCGGAGACTCTCTCCACGAAACGCGACTCGTACATCTCGATCCATGAGTGTATGGCGCGCGTATCGCTTGCAGAATACCTACGGGTACATGTAACACAGGCATGTATGTACGCTGGGTCTTTTGCTGCCTCACGAGTCACGAGTCACCCGTGACCCGGCTCATCACGCGGGGCCGCTCCCGTCCCGACCCAAGATGCTATGTACCTACGGAGTATGTATGAGGTACCTGTTGTATGTACCTATACCTAGGTACCTACATTGGTAGGTACCAAAATACAACTATGGAGTCTCTGTAATCTGTATCATGGATACATCTCATACATGTATCAGTCATGTATGTATGTACCTACAAAGCCTCGTTGTTTGACAATTCCTTGTTTGAAGTTGTACTCCGTACATACCGGACCGGCCACGCACGTGGCAGCAGTGTCCAATCAGACATATCCATCGGTTCGGGCTGATCCGCGACTTTCTGCTTTCCCCTCATCAGTGGCTCTCAGACTTCCGTGTTCCGATTACGACTCAGGAGGTACCTTCCCCCTGACCGATCATCTACATATGTACGTACTTTCTCATCAAGGCCTCATGACTGCTACCTACTGCGCGGGCTAAAACGGCGCATACATACAAACATGCTTTGGGACGGCGGGTGTCACTTTTACTCCGTATGATTCAAAAATCATCATCTCCACAAGACACTGATCCCTATCATGCTGAAGCTTGCTTTTGCAGTATATATGTACCTAGGTATGTGCCTGTGTATATGTACATGTGCGCATGCCACTACCGTACCTGGAGGCATTGGCATCAAAGCACAAACTACATACATGTAAATCAAAACGTGCTCCTTAATTACCAACCTCATCATGCAATGTACAACAAGTTGTGTATCCTGTGTCGTGTCGTTCGGGCGCCGCTACTTAGCCTCTATATCCTTAGCACACCGTATTCTGCCACGCTTGAATCTAATCTATATGCTTTTTGTTTTGACCGTGCTCAATCGTGCCGTGCGCCCCGTCTTTCTCATGGTTCTCAGGATTCTGCATGCCGTCTGAGCTGGCAATGAACTCATCCCACTTCTCGTTGACCGGCTTGTCGCGGGAAACGAATCGCACGCGCACTCGCCTTACCCCGCGTACCTTGGCCCCAACTTGCAAGCGTACAGCGTCTTCGAGGGCCTTCACGTCATCGACCGTCCATGCGCCAGGCACAGCCAGCTCAACATCCACCAGATAGTTTTGGCCAGATTTAACGCCGCTGATGTCACGTAGCTCTGCATCGTGGCCATCACTCACATTGGCCAGCGCGCGGTGTGCTTGCTTCTGTACCGAGTTCCTCACCTCATTGTCCAGACTGCGGTCTGCTAGCTCGTACAACGCATCTCTGGTGTTTTGGAACCCCGCACTGACGACCATGATGGAAATGAGAAGCCCACCCACTGGATCTAGCCAGACTGCGTTCTCTAGGACATTGGCTCCGAGGATAGCAGCGAGTGTGACTATTCCCGTGAGGCTGTCGACTCGGTGGTGAACCGCATTTGAGGCTAGAATGGACGACTTGCGTTCCCGCGCAATTTTCATCGCTAAGAAAGACCGTCAGTGAGGGGCCATGACACAGATGGTGAAGAAAAAGGAAGAGAAAAAGAAGATAAAAAAACCAACGACGTACTCGCACGATATAGCCATTCCTTGATGATAATGGTACCAGCGGCTAACCACACCGCATGGATACTCGGAATGTCTAGGTCGGCTGGACTATGAGAATGGCTATGGCCGTGACCAACATGCTCAAAAATGTGGTGCGCCCCCTCGGGGTTGAAGTGCCCGTACAGACTGATGGCGCTCTCCCAACCCATGTACAAGCCACCAACCAGCAGCATGCCTGATACACCGAGTGATCCCAAGCTTTCCACCTTGCCAAAGCCCATGGGAAACCGATCGTTGGGAGGTTTCGAGCTCCACGACACCGTCAGCAGAGTCAAGATATCAGACGCGAGATCCGCAAGACTGTGCCAAGCATCCGCTACCATGGCCCGCGAATTGAAAGCCCATCCGCCGATGAACTTGGCAATGGCCATGCCCAAGTTGGACAAAAGGCCCAAGCGTGTGATGCGTACCCCCGGGTCGCTGGTATTTGCCGAGGTGAGATATGTGTTGTCATGATGGTGGTGATGGTGTCCAAAGACCGAGTGACTGTGACTATGGCTGTGACTATGATCGTGATCGTGATCTTGGCCATGGTCGCCGTGTTGCCGAGTCTGCTTGAGTGCCGTCCCCATGATGGTAGGAAGCGTGCGGAGGCGGCCACGTACAGGGGCCAGATGAAGTAGGTCGCAGCGGACAGTCGCAAAGCTGGGGACGAGATCGGGCGTCGACGGCGAAGAGGCCAATGGTGAGAATGACGGGGCCTTGGACGCGCAGTGTACAGCAGCGGTCGAGAAGCAAGCGTGCGCGGCAAAGCACCTGATCGACGAGGAGCGAATACACGACGTCGAAGATGAGCTCTGGGTGTTGTGGCGTGCCTGGAAGCGGAACGAAAGGCCAGATGGCGGCGGCGGCGGTCGCGAAAGTGCCGGCGAAGGTCGATGTGTCCTCAAGACCCCGAAGCGGCCGCCGCGCACACCACCACTCAGAGTTGCAGTTGAGGAGCAACGGCAAGTGGCATCGACGTAGCTGCCGTGCGAGTCATGGCGGAGACGGTTGTTATTGGCGGGGGTGGAGACCCGCCCGAGGCTTGCACAGTGCCTATTGGTGGAGCGGGGCGCGCCGTGCGTTGTGCAGCCCGCCACGCACCGCGCCGCCACGCCGCTGGACCGCTGGACCTGCGGCACAATGCAACTCATCCGCGTCTTCGGTTCGAATTGATCGAGTGCAAGTCCGAGCAAAACCGAGTTAATCAGAATGCAGATGGACGATTGCAATTCCTCTGCCGTCTGCTTGACTCTGCATCTGCTCTGGATCACGCCGTAGACCTGTCGGCGACTCCTATTCCTTTGTCGCTGGCAGCACTTCGCCGTCAATGTAGCTTCACCGGCCTTCGCGCTGCTGTACCTACTCCGTACTAGAAGTCCCGAATGCGCTCTTGAAGTCTTGCTCGAAAGTTGACGCGACGTGGAGTGGGGTCGTCGATCGCTGCGTCGTCACTCGTGCCTCGTGGGCTGTAGCATGTAGGACGGTATGAGTCGTATCGTAGGTATTCACGCATTCGATGGCATGTGTAGTGCGTGACCGTTGTTGCTCAGATGCTGGTTCCACGGGCGGACGAGGAAACATGAAGAAGTTGTTGGGAACAAGACCGGAGGACGCCTCGCGCACGCAAGATTGTTGATTGATCAGTGATCACTGATGGGCCTTCGATACGCGGCTGCCGAGAAGCCGCTCCGTAATTGGTCCAATTCGTCAATTGGTGGTCTGAGACTCGAGAGTCGAGAGGCTGGGCGAACGGAGTACAAGGTACATTTTATCGACTTCACAAGTCACTGCCTACCTATCCGGTCACCCTTTTTATTACTCCGTGAGTCCGTAGACCAGAAGTCAGCGCCACTTTCTCCTACATCTCGAGTGACCAAGTCTCTCAAGCCTCAACGTCCATGTCGTCCATGGCAACACGCTTCAGGAGCACACTGGCACTCGCTTCCTCAAGGCTCAAGGCTCAAGCACGGATTGATGGCGTCCGAGGTGGGGCCAGTTTAAGCGGTGCCTTTGCATTCACCCACGTCATGTATTCCGCACTTGCGCGTGCGATCAGGAATACATGTTAAGCCTACCAACTCACGATCGTCTCACCAGCTGTTTTCTTTTCTAGGTAAGGAATTGCGCATAGCCTTCGAATTCATCTCATTGCCTCCATTTCAGCCTCGTCATTGTTCATTGTAGCTGACAGGGTGAGAACTAAGGCTTGCTGCTCAATGACCTCATCGGTCTCGTCAGTCTACGATAACAAACATCGTTACCTCGAAGATAGGCGATCCACCGCGTGTTTCAGAGGTACAGCCATTCCGAGCTGCACATATACTATAACCTGCAATGAGCAAACTGCGCATGCGAATTCCCTACACGGACGTCTTACCAGCTCCTACCATCATTCCCTCGACTGCTTCAACTTTTCAAGGAGGCCTCTCGGCCTTACTCAACTTCTTCCAGACGCCGCCCTCGGGCCATCTCCCCGACTCGACCGTTGTTCTCACCGGAGCAGGGCTATCCGTTGCGTCTGGTCTCGCCGACTACCGGGGCGTCAAGGGCACGTACAGAGTGAACAAGACCTATCGCCCAATCTATCACTATGAATTTGTGAGCAACCACGAGGTGCGCAAACGATACTGGGCGCGCAGCTTTCTGGGTTGGTCCTCACTTGACAAGGCTCACCCAAATGCGGGACACTACGCGATCAGGGACTTAGGGAAACTGGGCTTGGTCCGCAGTGTTATTACGCAAAACGTTGATTCATTCCATCCGAAGGCCCACCCGCAGGTACCTTGCCTCGAACTACATGGCTATCTTCGAGCTACAGTTTGCACCAGCTGCAAGACAGAGTTCTCTCGCGAGCAGTTCCAGCAAGACTTGTCGCGGCTGAATCCTCGTTGGGCAGCACTTCTGGCAGAGGCCACGGCCTCGGGCGCTCTAGACACGGAAAGTACGGAGGAGCGGAAGTTCAGAGGCCTAAAGGCCAACCCGGATGGCGATGTAGATCTTCCAGAAGCTCCGTACACGACGTTTCGATATCCGCCGTGTCCAAAATGTCTAGCTGATCCTCCGAGGGATGCATCTGGTGAGCGGCATGTGGTTCGGGCTGACGCGGACGGGGCGTGGGCTATGCCGAGCACAGCTGGTGTGCTCAAGCCGGCTGTCGTCATGTTCGGAGAGAGCATCGAATCCCAAGTGAAGACTACAGCAGAAGATAGCATTGATCGTTCTGGTAGGCTTCTTATTCTCGGCACATCTCTTGCGACGTACTCGGCATGGAGGCTGGCGAAACGAGCAAGAGACCGCGGTATGCCCATCGCCATAGTAAATGTGGGTGGCGTGAGGGGAGAGGAGACCTTTTTTGCCGACGTGGACCCTCATCAGAAGGGTGAACGCGCCGTCCGAGTTGAACTGTCCACGGACGAAGTGCTGCCGGCCCTGGTTTCTCGGCTGAGAGAATCCGATGCCGCCTCTCACTATCACCCCGCGTTGAGACAAGAGTCGGCTATCTTCAAGGATATGATGTCTTGATTATTGTACACCATTTTACATTGTACTATGCAATATGTATGTCAAAGGAACAAGATAGGGAGTGTCAAAAGAAGTTGCCGAGCGTTGACGACTTTGGCTTCGTTGTGGAAGGCTCTTCTTGATCTTTCATCAGCGATTGTTTTGTTGTTGTGGTCGTATCTTGCGTCGCCGTCAGTGTCGCCGATTCTGCTCCTCGATGCATGGAATCACTTCCTGCCGCTCTCAACACTGCAAGACATGGGTTAGTCACTGGTACTTTTTCTGTCAACACGAGCAACGATTTTTCGGACACGCACGTTCTGCCCAATCGAGATCCTTTTGCGCCTCATCGGCGCCGCTCAGGATCTCGTCCCCGTCAGGCTCCTCCCCATTGCGAAGTCTTCTCAGAGTTTCGTGTAGCCGCGCTATCTTGAGCGACGACTGCCGATCATATTCCTTAGACTGCTTCCGCAACGCAATCATCTGGATCGGCATGGACCCAATAAGTATGAACATGTTGATGAAAAACGTTGCTGGGTTCCATTCCTTCGACTTCTTCCCCTTGCTGTGCTTGCGGTTTTCCTTCCGAAAGGGCTTCGGAATCAAAGATTTCCAGAAGGCCGGGTCGGCAACGCTCAGGGGTCCGGTGCTTGAAAAGCGAATGCCGCCCAGGGGTGAGATGGACGCTCGCGTTCCGGTACACACGGGGCTGGCACAGAGTGCCGAAAGCGCAAGTCGGCGCGTCTTCATGTTTGATGATTCGAACCTGACCGGAGGCGTCGTCGATCGCTTTCGTTTCGTGTCGTGGATGGACTTCGCAAATTCTGACGCCTCACAAACTGTTAGGAAATCAGGCCTGCCGCCTTACAATGAGAAAATTGGAGCTCAAGGTGAAAAGGCTCGTCTATTGGTCATACCCTGGCCTGCAGACGGTTGCCCCGGACAACGCCCGGCATTTCGCCCCACTCAAACGGTCCCATCTTCCACTGCATCTCAACACCAAATCCTAACAAACCGAAGCGGATTGTTTTTCACTTGTAGTCCTAGCTCACCGTCATCGGCATACAGAATCGCATATTGTCTTTTCTAAGTTTGGAAGGGGAGTTCAGTTACCCTTACATCTGTTTGCATCGTTCGTTTCTAGCGTTTTCGGGCCCACGGCTTTTTTTTACGTTGCGACGAACGACATGATTACTTTACCACGCACGCCACGCACAAAATAATAATCCCCATGGCTTCGTTACAAGCTTCTTCCGACGCCGTCAAGGCGGCCATCTCCTCCACTACGACATGTACGCCGGCGACTGTCGTGAGCCTCAAGGAGCTCCTCCTTGTTGAGTCAGATTCATCCTGTTCATCTTCTGCTTCCTCGTCGGCGACCCGTCCTACAAAATCCGCCACTACTGCGAAATCAAGAACCGCTACCGCGACGAAGAAAGCAAACTCGCAACACGGGCAACTAAGCGCAAGAGACAGGACAGTTTTGGCCACACAGGTTATCAATTCGGCGTTAAAGGCACTCACAGAGGCTGCGAAGCCCCCATCCACGCCTCGCAAACCGACTGAGAATGCGTCCCTACCCGAGTCAAAGCGAAACTTGCGTCGATCGCTCTCAACGCCCTTGTCGCCGATCCAGCCGAGAACTCTGAATAGGGTTGCAACGACGACAAGCGTCTGTACTGCCAAACCGAAACCTACGCCACCAGCACAATCCACGGGATGTCTGGCTACAGTGGAATGCGCGCGCGCGGCATTCGCTTGCCTTCGTTCTATGAAATCTGCCGCTCAGGATCCTCAATACGACTTTCAAGTAGAAAGCGGCATGTCGGCATTCATTGGAAAGCTTCTGAGTCTGAACCTACACGATCAAGCCTTGAAGGAGATGAGAGTATTGAAGCGTCGACTCGAGCCGGCCGCGAAAACAGAAACCGCCAAAACAACAAAGCCGGCGCCTAGCGAGAAAACTACCGTTGCGGCAGAGATTGCAGACTTGCTCGAATTTAAAGGAGGCTTTTCTCAAGCCACGCTGCCCATCATCACCAATCTGCAAAGTCAGGTCCTCAAGCTTGTCTGTGCCACGAAACGACCGTCTCACATCGAGGCACTGCTACCAATGCTACAGGAAGAGAAGCCCAGTAGTCCGATCATGTTGCTGCTCAAATTGGCGGAGGGCGGAGAAAAGCAGGCTCAAAAGGCTTCTCGTCAGCTAGCCGCTGTGTCTCAGACTCTCTTGTCAATGCTGCCCAGTATCTCCATCCAGGACGATGCAGTAGCCATGAATTGCCGGCTGAGTCCGAGTCCACTCGTCGTCTTTGAGCTGCAGTCATTGTCTTTCCGCACCCAGCTGCGGTGGTGGAAATTGGCAGGCCACAAGGGCAACATTGATGATGATATCTTGACGCCCTTCAGTCGATGTGCTCGTGCCTTTTCCAGACGACTAGCCGACGACAACTTGCTCTATCAAACGCTATCAGCAGCGCATGATGCGCTCACCCAGATAACACGCCTCAACAAGCATGAGCCATCAACCTCCTCCAAATCTCCGCTCTCAAGCATTTACCAAATTCTAGGATCTGTGGCTCATGCTGCTCGACAATACGACGGAGCCTGCTGCTGGTTCGAAAGACTCAAATCGTCGCTCTCCCATGGTTCCGATTCAGCTGTCATGGTGTGCTCCGTTTCAGCTCGAATACTCGCATCCGCTTTGAAAAAGCCAGAGTTAGATTCCGGGATCAAGCAATTGCTCCAGGAAGTCACGGATAGCTTGGGTGGCAGTTTGAGCGGTACTGTCAGCGAGCTCAATGAGCTTCTTGAAAGTCTCGCAGCCGTGAGACGATCCGTCGTTGGGCTCCTGATGAAAGAGTCGGACCTAAAGAGCGAATCCAAGTCACTTGACCAAACGATCAGCGCTTTGCTGAAAACCTTTATCCTGCAATATCCACGCTTCGTTCGGCGATGGATGGGTACAGCCCCGAGCAAAGACGCCCCATCGAAGCAAACCCTACACTTTGATCAACGAAGGCAAGCTATTCTCCAGTCGATCAACCAAACGCTCGATGCTACCCTCATGGTGGTCAAATCTGAGATTGCGACCGGCGGAATTGAGTGGCAGCAGATGGATGACGTTCTTCAAAATTGCGCCACTCTGCTGGACTCTGTCTGCGATGCAGCCGTCTCCTCCACCAGAATGGAGCAACTGGGGACCTATCACGTCAAAGTATCGACTTTGTACTTTTCCAGATTCTTGGAGCTGCGCAAGATGAAAGAT
The DNA here is from genome assembly GCA_018360325.1 of Claviceps aff. humidiphila group G2b. Lineage (NCBI taxonomy): Eukaryota > Fungi > Ascomycota > Sordariomycetes > Hypocreales > Clavicipitaceae > Claviceps > Claviceps aff. humidiphila group G2b. The sequence continues at coordinate 12,860 of SRQG01000158.1, forward strand.
CGATCCAAGGATCTGAACAAGCAGCTCCTTCAATCCTTGAGTCGTTCGATCGACAGTGTGAAGGACCGGTCGTCCGTCGACAAGGAAAAGGCGCAGCTGTCCATGAAACTCGAACTATTCGCCGATCTCTGCAAAGGAGCAGGCCGGAGTGAGGACGCAGTGGCAACTCTGCGTTCAATCTGTACCAACATGGCAGAAGATGGCGTCCTTTCCGACGTTGCCACAGCTCTGACGACACAGTCTCCCGCTCTGGCGTGGGCATCGACCGAGAAAGCCTCTTCCCTTTCGCGGACTCTGCGCTCAATTGCGAGGCTGGACAAGTCGTGGACTGACTGGATTTTCTTCCTTCCCGAACAGGAACGTGCGGCCGTGCTCGAGCATCTCATGCATTTGAGCGCAGAGCTATGCTCTCCAGGACAAGTTCTTCGCCTCCACGATCCCAGCCCGGCTGCCTTGCTCCGTATATACACTACTGATAAGTACCCCGTGCGACGATTTCGTGTTTTGCTTCACCTGCTGTATCAGAACTTCGGACAGCAAGAGGAGGTGGAGGCCATCTCAGAAAGCCTGGGCCAGACTGCCGAACAACTCCAAAAAAGGGATAACGCTGAGGACAGCGGTCTTGCGCATTTTATTCCTCATCTGCAGGCTTGTCACTCCTCGCTGGTTGCGTTGGTGAACAGCCAAGAGTCCTTCCCGGCTGCGATTATTGGCGAAAACATTAGATCCTGGAAATCTATGCTAGATAGTTGCGAATCCAGAGAGGAGCTCTACGCCATAATCGACGACCCAGAAACATTGATCGACTTCTTGCACGCCTTGAAGGACCTTGCCGATCTGCGGGGCGAAGCACAGCTCCAAATCACCATTCTCGAATTAGCGATCGCGTTGTCCAGGGCTGTGGCAGGACCTTCAGGCTCATCGCAAGACGGCATCGTTCTGTGTCACAGCCATCTAGCCATGCAATACGTCAATATCGGCAAGTTCACACAAGCCTCTGAAGCGCTGCAGATTTCACGAGATCTTCTCCATCAACAGGAAGGGATATCGCGAAGAGTTGTCGCCGACTTTTACTTATCTCAGGCTGAGTATTCCGCCGGCATCGGCGACTGGGAAGAAGCGTAAGAAATCTCCATTTTTTGTAGTCCCTTTCTTGGGTCTTAAAGCTGGCACTTGACACTGACATCTCATAGATCGGACTACATACAGAGAGCCAATACGATATGCGGGGACGCATACTCGACCTGGGCCCAGTCCAAGGCTCAGGCCAACGTGATGTTATCGACGCTGGCTCTCATCCAATCTACAGTCTCTCTACAGACTGGCAACATTGACGATGCGCTGTCAGCAATCAAGACCGGTGTTCGGACCTTGTCTCATGACTGGGCTAGACTCGAGGCAGCTTTCTCCAATCCCGATTCCAGCGTCTCGGATGCGGATGAGAGCAGCATAAGCAACATCGATATGAAGTCATCCAAGCGCCGAGCAAACGGCCCTCGACTTTGGAGTCTGGCTGCTCCACTCCTACGATCTTGTCTCCACATCTCGTCGGTGTATGCCCATATTGGCATGTTCCAGGAGACGGTGTATTATGCCGACTTTGCGGGCAAGATTGCTGAGAGCACTCAATCGTCTCTGTATCGCGCCCAAGTGGCAACATGGACTGGTTCGATATACCTGAAGGCAGGGCGGCTGCCGAAAGCGCTCGAGATCTTAGAGGGGGCTCAGGACGACATACCCCGGGATATTTGCTCTGCGCGAGTTCAATTCGCGTGCAAGCTGGGCGAGATGTATTCGGAGATGGGCCAGGAAGAAAATGCTGAGAAATGTTTCACCATTGCAGAAGAGACGCTGGAGCTACTGAGCGGGGGCCGCGGCAACAGTGAACACTCAGCAGAGATAGCTGTTTGTACCAATGCCGCAGGCAAGGCCAAAACTGTGCCGGCGAGGACCACGAGAGGTGGTAGGGCTACTAAGACGAGCAAGGCCGCGACGACGGCTACAAAGACTGCGCCGTCCAGTACTGTTGCGAAAAGAACTGCCAAGCGGTCAGGAGCGGCGCCGGCCAAATCATCACCAGCTCCGGACGTTGGCCAACCTCCCCAGGATGTATACCTGTCATCTCTCCTTGCCGCCGTCCTTGTTTCACGAGCTTTGGGTTTCATACAGAAGAAAGACTGGGCGTTGGCTTTATCAACTCTAGGGCAAGCCAAAGAGCTCCCGAAACTCGTTGGAGCACTCACTCAAGAGCGAGTCATCACAGCTGCCAGCCTCATTGGCCATAGTATGGAGCAGATGATTTCAGATCCGGTCTTCTCCGTCATGCAAGATTCTACAATCTCGTTCCCTGCAGTCTCGTGCTGCGTGGACAACAAGACATCTCTCGACAAGAACAGTCCCGTCGCGTCGCCGCCTAGACGTGGACGTGCCACGGCACAAAAGACTATCAAGTGCAAAGACGGTCCGGCCTTTGCGGACGCTCTGAGGCAAGCCCAGGATATTCTGATCAACGCTCACGGATCTACATTGTCAATCTCCGATAGTGCCATGGTGCACCGTCTGTCTACGCTGCTGCAAAATACTCTCATACTCCTATCTGCAACAACAGCTGCAAAGTCAAAGGTTGTTCTCTCGTCGGCATTTGCCACAGTGGCCGTGGATCTTGGCCGCAACATTACGTGGACACGTGAGCAAAACACCTTGAAGGCAGCCCCCTGTTCAGGACCTCTCATCCGATCTCAGAGCGGATCGAGTCAGCGGCCGTCTGCCGAACTGTCAACCACAGGAAGCGCAACAACGGAGGAATTCCAGGATCTATCGACATTTTACAAGACATATGTGGATCTACTTCCCAAGAAGTGGTCTGTCATCTCCTTATCTCTGAGCGACAACCGCCACGACCTATCTATCACCAAACTACAGGCTGGGCACAGTCCCTTCATCCTGCGACTCCCACTAGAACGCGCCAACGGCCGCGACGCACACTCCGAGGTCTTCAATTTCGAACACGGCCACGAGGAACTCATTGATATCATTAGACTCGCCAACGAGACAAGCCATTCCGCACGCGACTTTTCCGCCAAGAACGAAAGAAACGCCTGGTGGGCCGAGCGAGAAGCCCTGGATACCAGACTCAAGGAGCTGCTTCTGACGATTGAAACGACTTGGCTGGGAGGCTTCAAGGGCATCTTTTCGCAACACCAGCGACGGCCGGATCTCCTGGCCCGTTTCCAAAAGAGTTTCCAAAAGACGCTGGATCGGAGTCTTCCGTCTCGAAATCGAATGCGAGGTAACAAGAGGACAACAGCGGCTAAGACGAATCAGCCGGTTAACCTTGATCCTCGAATTCTAGACTTGTTCATTGCGTTGGGGGATCCGACGGATCCGGATTGTGAGTACGATGAGGCATTGAATGATTTGCTGTACTTTGTTGTGGATATTCTGCAGTTTCATGGGGAGAGAAACGCGTATGATGAGATTGACTTTGATGCCATGGTGGTGGAGGCGTATGATGCTCTCCGAGGGTATTACTCAGCGGCCAAGTCGAAGGGGGGCTTGGGCTCCGGCTTGGACTTGGAGAGAGAGGAAGGCAGTCACACGATACTGGTGCTGGATAAGGCGCTGCACGCGTTTCCCTGGGAGTCATTGCCCTGTATGCAGGGACTGGCGGTATCGCGGGTTCCATCACTGGCTTGTCTGCGGCAGCTCATCACGCAGTCTAATCTGCCATCACCACTGAGCAGCACATCCTCCAACAGTTCCGACGATCATGAAGACAAGGACGATGAGGAGGAGGAGGAAAAGGGTGGCGCTGGCACTGCAATACGCAGCCGACATGACGTCTCCCGATCCGCAGGAACCTACATGCTAAACCCCTCATCCGACCTCAAGCACACGCAGGAATTCTTCCAACCAGCCCTCCAAACCTTATCCAACTGGACTGGCATCACCAACAAACGCCCCAGCGAAGCCGACTTCGAAGCTGCCCTCTCCACATCAGATATCCTCCTATATTTTGGTCACGGCAGCGGCGCGCAGTACATTCGTGGGAAAACCATCCGGCGACTTCCCCAGTGCAGAGCGGCGATCTTTTTAATGGGCTGTAGCTCTGTCTCGCTGACCGAAGCAGGCGAGTTTGAGTGCTACGGCCCAGTATGGAATTACATGCTCGCGGGATGTCCCTCCGTGGTAGGCACGCTCTGGGACGTGACGGACCGGGACATTGACCGGTTCGCGGGGCGGACTTTTGAAGAATGGGGCCTTTTCCCGCGGGGGACGTTTCAGGAGGGGGCTCGGAAGGTGAGGGGAGGTGAAGGAGGTGCGAAGAGTGGCAAGGGGAAGGGAAAGGGCAAGGCTCGGGATAAAAACGGAGGCAAGGGCGCTGAAGATGGGCAAGGGGAGTTGGATATCTCACAGAGTGTGGGGGGAAGCTCAGATGAGGCTTCTTGTTTCTCGTTGTCGTTGCCGGAGGCGGTGGGCCGGGCTAGGGAGGTTTGCAAGTTTAGGTATTTGAATGCGGCGGCGGTGGTGGTGTATGGGATACCGGTGTATGTTGGGGCGTGATGTAAAGAGTAAACTTCTTAGATACCCTGTCAGTGGAGTTGGATAGGAGTCTTGTATTCTGCGTGTGTATTTTGGACGTCTGCGTGTTGTTCATGATGTTATGTACTACATGTACCTAATTCTTTTGGGGGTGTAGAGAACATGACAAAAGGGAAAATGTAGCTTGTTGTTGCTGTACTTTGGTTAGGAAAGGATACAGGTATGTATGTACAAATACACCAACAGGCATGCGGCCTACCTACCCGGGATAGAGCAGGCCGTTCTTTCAGGCACAGTGATACATATCCAATTTGACCCCCAACACACGGGTCGAGAGCCGAGACATGATATAGATAACCTGCGTGACATGTTGCACAACACGCCGCTGACACAGAAATAAGCAGCATACCTAGAGGGATTGTGGGCCGTGGCATCATGAGTACGGAAAGCTTGTGGTGGTTGTCTAGGTATGGACCATGGTGGTGTGGAGAAAGGGTATACCGTATTACCAGGTAGTCAACTGTTGCCATGCGAGAAAGATGCAAATACAGTATGTAGGGTGTACAGATACATATAGCCTGCGTGCACATGTGCGAAAACATACAAAAGTACAAGATGGTATGTACCAGGTGGAACGACAATGCTATGGTAGTCTCTTGGCCATAAAGTATCGTGCTTCGGAACATGAACGGACTATGGTTATGAATCAATATGATAATGCGGGGCGGCTCAATACATTGATACATGTACCATAATATGTAGATGATGATGGGATAATCGGGTTCCTATTCTAAGTACCTACATAGGCATGGTTTGCTGGAGTTGCCGAATTTGCTAGGTTCACGTGGCAAGATAAAAATAAAGCACGAGACCTCCGAGAAACTCGTGTTCCTGAAAAAAGGTGTGTGCTTGTGTGTACACGTTATATACGTACATACTACATAGCCATACTCTGTGCCATCTGGCGGGATGATGGATCCATGGAACGTTCTATTGTGAGCAGATCGTCCATTCTGTGAGCAAGTTCTTCTTTGGTTCGCGATGTGCGATGCACGATCCGCACTTGCAAGGGTTGATCGGACTTTACGCATATGTATGTACACACATGTACATGTATGATGTAGAGAGCATTCCCCAGGCCTGAGCTGCGAGACCAAGGACGGGTCCGGATGCTTGTTTGAGGCGCGTCAAGCCGGACCAGACGATCAGGCCATGCCATGTGCTGCCTCTATGTACATAAGTCCAACCAAGGATGACGAATGCGCATCGCGCCCAAAGTGTCTCAGACTCGGCCAATAGAAGCATCTTGAGAGCGAGGGGGCCATGATTCCCGAATCCCAGTGTGTTGGGAACTCGGTGGCCCTGAGAACTTAAACGGCGTTGACATCCTGGGGTGCCCGCCACATATATGTACCTACCTATGTAATGAGGAGGTAGGTATGTAGATATCAGCCCGACCCGTCTTGGAGCTTCTCGTCCGTTTGCCACGCGGAGCCGAGTCTGGGGAACGCCTGCCCTGGTACGCAAAGACGCGCCCAAACACGAAGGCTGTCGCTGTCCGCAGAGGAGGCGGGAAGATAACAGACTGCTATCGAGTGCTATACCAAGTGCTGCGACATGAACGAAGAAGTACATATGTAGGTAATTACAATATACGGTATACCTACCTAATACTGTATATACACACACAGTACGTACTATGTACGGACTACGGAGTACTGCACCAGAGACTGGCCCGTGTGATCGTGGCTTGCGTCCCGGCAACGAAGACCCAGGTCCGGATCGGCGAGAGACCATTATTAGACCAGCGTTCGCGGCCGGGAAGACAAGCAAGCAGGACCCTTGGCCAGACCGGCTGAGAGTGAGACGTTCGAACTTCGAAGCAGACAGCGTCTTGAGCCGAGCGCCTCGTGCAGTAAGTGCAGGCTTGCCTGTTGAACAAACGCCCCATCAGTAAGGCGCAACTTGAGAGTTATGTACCTACGGAGTAGTTCAAGGCAAAAAAGAAAAGAAAAAAGACAGGAACTTATGAACATGAATGGAGAAAAAGGCTCACCCGTCACCCGGCAAACACAAACGAATGAACAAACACGTTCCAACCGTTCGGGGCAAGTCGCATCATGCATGGCTTAAGCTGAAGAGTTGAAGGATCATGATGCGCAGCAAGTTAACATGGGGGGTTCCAACTTCCGAGGGCCTTTCTTTGCAAATTGCCTGGAAGTTCTGGAACACTGCGGAATCGCGGATTGGCTGCTGGTAGCGCAGACTGATGATTGTGAGACACGAAGGCAGATCCGCACCAGGATGTGCAAATGTATGTTTGAGGTACATATGTACATATGTATCTACATATGTACACTAGGTACATTACCTCCTACCCTGCCTCCTGCCGCGCCTGTGCGCCCTTCCAACGGTCCAAGCGCGAGCCCCTCGAGTCTCGACTGGTACGTACAGGCTACCTTAGACATAGGTACACACATACGTATGTGCTTCGACTTAGATACCTACCTACCTGGTACTATAGGTAGACTGGATGGTGGCTCGTGGGGAGTCGGGAGTCGGGACAGTCTGGCGGCTCCGCTTGTCTGCGTCAAGCGCCTCGCTCTTTCTTTTGACACCGGCGCCGCGCCCTGCCGCCCGCCCCTGTGATCGCCATTCTGCAACTACAATATGTACATATGTATCAGTATTGTATGTATGTACTTTCAACTTGCAGCACATCATACATTTATTTGCATACCTCTCTGCATCGTCATATCCACTCCGTGATATATGCTCTTATCAAGTCCGCTCCGGCGACAACCTTGGCGGTTCGAGCGTGTCTCCGTCAATCAATCGTAGGCTGTAGCATGATACAGGTCTGAGGTACCTACTAGCAGACGCCGACGCCGACGCCGCCGTGCCGAGCCGAGTGGCCGGCGGCGAGGGCGGTGCACAGCGGCTAGTGTCCATCTTGTGACTTGTCTGCCTTTCTCGAGCAAGGCAGGAGATCAAAGGAAACATCGAGAAACGGGGCGCTAAGGAGTAAGGACCTTATTGCCTTGTGTGTGAGGCCACGACGCTGCTCGACTAGGATCATGAAGCTAGGTATGTTAGGTACATATGTATGTACCTATGTACGGACTATGTAGATTGTACTTCCGTACTCCGCAAAGAAGATACATAGGTAGGTACCAGGCCGGAAATGATGTGCGCTCGCCGTTGGTCCGTGGGTATGTACATACTACATGGAGTAGGATTTGATAGAATGGGGAGCAAACTTCGATATCTGTAGAGTTATCTCCATGGCGGGAGGAATACATAATTCTCTTCAAAACTGTCCCTCACAATCCCAAGGCTGCCATACGCGGCCGAGTTCAGAACTTCAGGTTGAATGAAGAGATCCACAGCGTCATCCCGAGTCCCCACGCTCATCATCAGGACCCAGGGCCCAGGGGTTCTAACTTCTGCGGTAACGTAGGTACATACCTCCTTAGCCTAGGTACCTAGGTATGTATGTATGTAAGTCCAAGATATGTATGTACCTACCCAGGTACTCCGTCTCTCCGTACGTGCGGGCGGCTACAGTGCCTCATCCTTACTCACTCCGTAGTTTCTCCCATCGCATAACTACATACGGAGTACATACCTAACTAAATCTAGGTACCTATGTACAGCGGGTGCGTTTTCGTCCAACGGTGAACCGAAGCCTCGGGTCGTAAGATTGAAGGAGGGCGGTTCCTTTACGGAACATGCCGCCCGCCGTGCTAGCTGGGGATTCAGTCTTCAGACGGGCGCCAGATGATGAAAGCACTGTAACTTGTAAGAGCACAGCATACGAATACCTACCTACTACCTCTTAGATTAGGTACCTATGCACCTGCTTATGCACCTACACAGGAACAGTACGGAGTACCTAGCTAGCGCCAGATGTTCCATGGAATTGGAATTTCAATTTGGGAGACTAAAGACAGACCCCACGTGCTCGCCCATCTCGTTTCCCGCAGATGGTGAGCAACCTCGTGAGCAACATGGTATGTATGTACCTAGTGTGTAGTAGGTAGGTAAATGAGTCATGGTTCATGTTCGTCATGGCTGCACACGTAGGTACTGTACATATCATGGACTCGTGTTACAAGGTAGGTATGTACTCGATCTCGAGCGTTGATCGTCCAGGGCCCATGAGCTACCTAGCTGGCTTTCTTACAAGTTCCAGATGCACCAGTGACCATGGAGTCGGCATGGACATAGGTATGTACTCGCCTACGACTCTTCGCATCGGCAGCGGATCGCCATCACTTGAGGCGGCAGTGTTCCAGATTCTCATCTCTTGAGGAGATTGGGAGTCCATATGTACACTGCAAGTTGGTTAGGACCGTTAGGTACATACTTACTACCTAGGTAGGTAGGTACCTAGGTCCCTAGGTACCGACTCCCGGAGTCCATTTGTTATGTGCACCGTAGCCGCCCAGAGATCTCCCACGTCGTACCTACATGGATGATGGAAATAAGCGCGTGCAACCGGCAAGGACGATAGGTACTGAAACCCGATTGTCCACTGAGGATAATTTGGTCAGGAAAGGCCTGCCATCTATGTGTTCCGTGGCTCAAACGTTTCTGCTGTACCCGATATGTATAATGTCGGCAGGATATCTACGGACGGACAACCTCCGAGTTCATCATTCATGTTGCACTGCGCTGCACCGAGCCATCGAATTGCCATCTCTTACGGCGTAAATCATGTACATGTAACAGTAACATACATACCTATAGTGACATCCTAGCGAACTCGCGCAGCTCCAATTGGCATGACAGGCACAGTCCCGGCGCCGGTAAAGACCCGACAGGCCACTTGGTGCGACCGACAATTTACAAAGATGCTTACCACACTGCAGCAGTGCAGATGCCCTGTACGTATGTACTACCTACACGTAGCCTAGGTACATATGTACATATTTCCCCAGGTTTGAATCAAGCCAGGGCACCTGCACATGACTACATAGGTACATATGTTTGCCCAGTAGGGCGTCGTACTCCATGAACACTGTCCTGACTCCTTACCAGTATATTGTCAAGTGGCCAGGGGGCATGCCTTACATAGGTACATAGGTATCTGCGTGAATCGATTATCGAGGTCGATTTATCCCTAATTTCCTCGGACCTCCAAGTACATACCACGGTGCAATCGCTCACCCATGAAGTTGTTTCCCTAAGCGCGTAGGTATGAGTTGTAATGGAAGCGGACACATACTTAGGCTGACCATTGACCCAATGATATTCTTGCGCCCAAGACTGCATTTGTAATGGGGGTCACCTGCTAAGCCTACCGAGTATTCGTACGCCTGTCTGAATTGAGGTCGATGCAGCATAACGGGTAGCATGTTGCATGATTGCATGATTGCATTGCGTAAGAACTTTATTCCTGTGGTTGGTACTCTACATGTATTTGCAGTGTCGTGGGGAGTGAACGCATCTTTGCATTGGATAGAATGCAGTCTCATGTGGTGAGGCCTGACCATTGGCAATTTCACTTTGATGGTGTCGCACCAATGACAAGGAAACGTTGAGAATGTTCCGCGCCTAGTCCAACCGACTCCGGGCTCCGAGAATTTAAGCCTAGCGAGGAACTCTGGGAATGTTTACGGCAGAGTTCTTGTACTATACGTACAACACGTGGTGACCCATTCACCATTACCAACATAAATTCGCGTCACGCCTTTCCTGAATCTCAATCAGACGCATGCAGCACTGAGCAATCTGAGATCTGCATTAATAAGAGCCATGAGGTTCTGATACGTACATAGCTATCTTGACAACAAGCAAAGCAGCGAAGCCGCCGATCGGCCTTGTGAAAGATTGATTCAACTTGATGCAATCTTGTGGAGATTGGCTTGTTGTGTCAAGACTCAATTCTCAAACACGTGTGGAGCGTTATTGCCAGCACAAAGTTGCAACTTGTCAGCAATTTGGTGCAATTGTGGAGGTCATGTATGATGTATGTATGTATAATGTGAATGTATTCCGTATTCGTTTGCAGTTGTACTCTGTAGAGAAGCGAACGCTGTGTACGGAGATGCTCTCATGATTTCAAGAACAAGTAGGAGTGGCCCGAGTGGGGTTGGCTTAACTGTCGCCCTTGTTCAATCACAAACACCAAGTGTGGACGTGGAGAAGCCATGATCCATGTTTGTGGCAGTTAATAACAGGTTCAACTTGTTCACCTTGTGACCTTGTTGGGGCACGTATCAAAAGGATGAAGGTTCGTAATGCTGCCTGGGCAAACCACAGCTCTACACTGTGCAGGCGTGCAAAGCAATTGATCCATGCTGTCCTTGCAGCGAAGACGATAATAGCAAGGGAAGCGTTGTGAGTCACTCGCTGGTATCACTTGACGCTATCACTCGACGGTGTCAGTTGCTGCAGGCACGGTCGATGTCGATGATTATGTACCTGGCAGTGACTTCTCGTCTGGAATTCCAGCGCCTGATGGCAGGTTCATCTCCAGGTAGCAAGCATTCGTCGACGTCTAACAGCCGAGTACGGAGTAATTTGTTCTTGAAAACTCGGGGAGAAGGGAGCAAGGGGTAGAGCAGGCAAAGTAAGGATCGATAACAGTGATGCAAGCGTTGATTCACAGATACTATCATCTATGACGACGTCAGACCTGCTTGTTCCACGTACATGTTGCAATTTGAGTCATGAACTTAACATTCAGTGTTCGTCCGTGACTCCGTAGGAAGTTGGAAGTTCGGAACTGCCTTGCTTTTAGCGCGTCGGGTGCCTGCAACTTGCAAGTTGTGTAGCCAACCGGACCCAGACGTCAAATGAAGGTCTTGGCTCCACAGCGCATCGCGAGCAGCAAAGGAATGACCGTTGGAGTCTTGAGTCTTGACTTTTGACTTTTGAGTCTTGACGCTTCGTCCGGAACTTGCCAGACTAGGCGCCTAATCTGTCCAATCACAGTGCCTCAACTTACTTACCTAATGTATGTGTGTACATATCAATCACGTTTCACCAGTGACCACTCTCAGCACCAGTATTTAGAAAGCTACATACATACATACGGAGTACATACATACCTACCAGAAGCTACCAGAGAAAACAGGCAGCTGCACCCAGACCGCTACAGATGGCAATCGACATCCTTGTTGCGAAGAAGCTGAAGAAGCTGTGGCATCTGGAAGGAAGAGGGAGCCGACCCTGAGCTGCTCCGCTATGTACATAGCGCGACCCACAACCTCCCACAACGTACCTCTAAGCTTCGTCCTTGGATGGGGAATCATGGGATAACATCATAACCGACGACGTTTTCTCCATCCACCGTGTGGACACCGCCCAGGCAGCAACTTGCAACTCGCAAGACGTTGACTTCGAGATGGGGACGTAATTTGCGCCGAATACCTATGGCGTTGAAGACAAGTACAGCCAGCAACGTAAGCCAGAACCCCTCGCATTCTACTCCGTGCACACAATCGCTTGTGAGTACCCAGGTTGAAGGAGTCAGGCAGAAGGTGGAATGCTGCGGGATGGGTATGTATAGTACGAAATAAATACCTAGTTCTGGTGGTGTTGTAGCTGAGCTGACGGAGAGCAGGACAGATGTCCCTACATTACACTACATACGAAGTAGATACACATGTAGGTATGATTGCCCATTGTCGAGGTCGTCATCTCCAGCAAACAACCGGACAATGGACATTGACAACAGCCCCAGGTTGACTCTCCGTATGGTGTTCATAGCCCTGATGACTGACCAGGATCAGAGGATCTAACTTCTGCCACCCGCCAAAGATGGAGGAGCGAAAAGAGGCTCGGCCTGAACTCCGGCCTGCATGAGGAGACCACCACACCATGAAAGTCTACTCCGTACGTTGAGACCAAGTTGACACATACCGGGTTCCGACTGAGCTTTGTGAGCCTGGCCATCTGGTTGGCACACCCACGGACCACGGTCCACGGTGCAGCAGCCAGCGGGGTGATTGGCATCGCATCTTCAACTTCCAGACGCACGTCAACGTCCATTCGCTGCTAGAAGAGTGTGAATGCAAGCACGGTGGTATCTGGCCCTCGTACGTCTTGAACAGACTACTTGAGCTTGTGACTACATATACTTATGTACCTATGTACATTGTATGTACGTACGTACAATCCCACTCTCGTCCTTTGAGCGGCATTGCCTTCGACATCTCCGCACGCCACCCCCCTTCAAACCCGTTTCCCACCCACCCACTCTTACAAGCTTCAAGGGTCCCCAGCAGATTGGACAGGTTCCACTCCAACCGCCGGCTACTCCTAAACAAGCATAGCAGGATCCCGTGAAGAGGCCGGGATGCTAGCCCACCGATGCAGCTTAGGATATACGGGGTATGAACATGGGAGCACCGCAGCTGGGGCAGGCCACACGACTTGCGACTGGAAGTCTCTGTCCTACGGAGCACGGAGTATGTAGAACTTGGACGTCCTGTGGTTCGTTCTCTGCCTCTGCCACGCCGCACGCGGCGTCCCGGCGAAAGTCCACTAAGCTAGGTAGGTCCTGGCCATCTTAGATGCTGGCTCTGCCCTCAACCTCAATGACTTTCATCTTCGACGAGCATTTTCGCTTCAAGGGCTTGTCAGGCTGTTGATTGCCTATGAGGCTATTTCCCTTCTTCTCCCCCCCCCTCCAAATCTCATACATTCTACGCCGCTCAAGCCTACGCTTCTTGACTTCTCACCACCCGTCTCTCTTGGTGTGTCACACGGAAGAAGTGTGTCGACTTGTGGAGGACTTTTGGTGTAAACACAACGTCGGCGATCACAGCGACCGAGCCGATCCAAGCTTCTCGCGCTTCTTTCGGCCTCTGTGGCCCTGGGCGATCAGCGTCGCGCTCGTGCAAGTGACTAGGCTCTGGAATGTGATGACCATCTTTTTGCTTTTCTCGATCTCCTCTTCTTATGGCACAAGACGCGTCTAGTTTTCTCTGTTGAGTTTCACGTTGGGCCCCCCGACGACTGCTTGCCTTGTGAGGCGAAATGCTGCTTGCTGGCGAAAGCATGTCCGACACTCAGCACAGCACTAATCCTCACCAACTGCAACATGGCCAACTGCTCCTCGACCCCATCGCCCCTCATTGCATGTATCGCGAGCAAGATGTTGGATCTCTACATGAGAGCTCCCCAGTTGTCTTGGAAAGGAACGCCTTCCAAGACTTTACATTCTCTTATGCAGGCACAAATCAAAGCGACATGATGGACATGCCCGACGGCTCCTTTACCAACAATATCGATGTAGACTTCACACGGCATCCTGCGTGGAGCAGCAATCGACTGCCAGTGACTCACCACCGTTCCGTCGTGCCGGGTCCGTCCGATTCGGATTTCTATCTTGACGCGAGTCGTCATGGACAGAGCTCAGAGGTCATCGATGGTGACTATGGTGAAAGGAACACACCTACAGAGAACTCGTTTGAAGATACCGGAACCGACGAATTCGGCTTACCAGGGAATAGCAGGGCGGAGGTTACGTATCATGGTGGTACCCGAGGCGACGACAAGTCTAGCGCACCTCCAGCCTGGAGTGAACTCAAAACAAAGGCCGGAAAAGATCGCAAGCGCCTGCCACTCGCATGTATTGCCTGTCGACGCAAAAAAATTCGTTGTTCCGGAGAGAAGCCCGCTTGCAAGCACTGTTTCCGATCACGCATACCTTGTGTATACAAAGTCACAACTCGAAAAGCAGCGCCTCGTACAGACTACATGGCCATGCTGGACAAACGACTGAAGCGGATGGAGGACCGCATTATTAAGATCATTCCCAAGCCAGACCAAGACGCAACATCATTCGTCACTAGAGCCATTGTCAAGCCCGCGATCCTTGGATCAAGCTCGGGAAATAAGTCATCATACAAAAAGAGAGGAGCTGAGAATGCGTTCGGCACAGATCTGGAATTTTGGGCAAAATCGTCGCTGAACATGGCGAATTTCAGAGGGTCTGACGGTGTGGAAGAAATCCCAGTCTTGGCAGCTGGCAGCATCTCAGACGAGGATCTCTTGCTACTAGAGGGAATTGACGCTCTACCTTCAAAGGATGTTCAAGAACATCTAGCTGAGATCTTTTTCGACAATGTCTATGGACAAGCATATCAACTTTTGCACAAGCCAAGCTATATGCGCAAATTGAAGTAAGTGTGACGAATCAGATCCCTATCCGATTCTTCATGCCCGCGTTGTAGCTCGATCATGGATCTTCACTCACTGTTTCTCGGCAGGAATAACACACTACCTCCGGTCCTTGTTCTCTCTGTCTGTGCCGTTGCCGCACGATTTGCACCTCAATCAACTATCGTTGGGACAGTCAGACCATTTTTACGTGGAGAAGAGTGGGCGTCACACGCCCGAGATATTTGCACAAGGCGGTATGAATGGCCGAACGTGACAGTGCTGACGTGCCTGTTGATTCTCGGCCTTCACGAATTCGGCACCTGTCATGGCGGACGCAGCTGGGCCCTAGGCGGCCAAGCCATACGCATGGCATTCGCCCTTCAGCTTCACAAGGACCTCAAGGAAGACACCGACAAATATGGGCACAAATCCCCACTGAGCTTTATCGACCAGGAAATCCGGCGGCGTATAATGTGGGCTTGTTTCCTTATGGACCGATTCAACTCCTCCGGATCCGATCGACCAATGTTCATCAAAGAAGAGTCGATCGAAATTCAATTACCCGTTAAGGAATCATACTTTCAACTTGGTATTCCGGCGCAGACAGAACCCCTTGCTGGTCTGATTGGCCAGCCTGAATCTCATGGCGACGGGCAGGAGGGCAACATGGGCGTCGCAGCATACATCATACGAGCCATCGCAATATGGGGTCGCATTGTCACACACTTATACCATGGGGGAAAACACATGGACGAATTTCCTCTTTGCCATGAACAGTCTACTTATGCAAAACTTGTGCAGCAAATCGATGATCTACAACGCAATCTCCCGGAACCCTTACAGTACACGATTGATAATTTAAACCTGCACGCGACCGAAAACACGGCTGGTCAGTTTGTTCTGATGCATTTGTCTATCCAGCAAAATGTCATGTTTCTGCACAAGGCAGCTATGACTTGGGTCGCGAGTAACGGAGGCGAAGATGCACATTCCGAATTTCTTTCACGAGCAAGTGCCAGAACTGTCGCCGCGGCGAACAGCATATCTGAGATATTGAAAGACGCAGAGCAAAACAAATGCATCGTGACTGCTCCTTTTGCAGGCTACTGTGCCTTTTCTGCGACGAACATTCTGATCTTTAGCATGTTCTCTGGCAACGCTGCGGCCAAGACAGCTGCGGAAATAAATGCCGGAATCAACATCAGGTTTCTGCGGAAATTAATGCGGTATTGGGGCATGTTCTACTGGATGGTTGAAAACATTCGAGCTCGGTATCGAGATGCAGTAGAAGCTGCAAGCTCGGGCAAGTCCTGTGCCCAAGGGACGGGAGAATGGCTAACGCTACAATACGCGGACTGGTTCAACAGATATCCGCATGGCGTCGTCTCCGACCACGACGTGGTTGAGCCAATCGCGAAGCAAATAGATGAGAGAGGAGGAGACGCCGTATTGGAACAGAAACCTGAAATGCAGTCGGTTGAAGAATACTTTACCAGCCTGGCATCGCCACCACCAAGCACAGAAGGCGGAACGACGGCACACGGCTCTGCAAACAGTCAAAGGCGAATGACGATGAAGTCGAGCGAGTGCCTCCGAAATCCGGCGAAGAAGAACAGAAGGATAAGTGACGCCAGTATAGTCCAGTCGGATACCGGCTCACTCAAGAAATCTGGCCGGCGTCCAGCCTCAGGACAGCCATGTACAACAATCGGCGGCCAGACAGCTGTTTCTGCTTCGGCTGGGTACCACTCGGTGTCTTTACCAAACGTTGGAAACCAACCTTATGCAGCTATATCTCCGATGAGTCCCGCTCAACCTTCACCGTATTCTTTGATGGGACTAGGGCAGCATCCATTTTACGGCCAAGACGTGCTGCAAATAGACAACGCAAGCCAGCAAGGGGCCGCAGACCTGCCACGAAACATAGATGCGCGTGTGCCCTTCGGTTGTGGTCTATCTGGAGAACAAAACATTATGATGGACTCAGGTGTGCTAAACTGGCAAGCGAAGCATACCATCGACAACAAGGTGCTGCATCAGAATCAACAAGCTATCGAGATGAACAGCGGACTTCCACCTGCTCGCTCTCTCCACGATCAGGGCCAAATCGGTGCCGACGGTCTCGTCGAGCTTAACGGTGGCAGTCTCCCCGCAGGATGGTTCATGCCTTTCAACAACATCAATCACCGAGTTGATTTTCGGGATGCATGCTTCTCCAAAGACGGCGAGGCCATTAGCAATGGTATTGTTGATCCTTTCCACAACTCCATGCTCAGGACAAACGGCATCGGAGTACATCAGACCATGAATGGGGTGCGTGACATATTATAATACGGAGTTGGGGGTAATTTGAAGCGCAGAGAAAATCTGCGAGCAACGATGCCGCAACGAACCAACATGACAACATACGGAGAGAAATTTAGAAAAGGGTCAAGCTCATAAATGGTGTGCTTGAATGTGTCCGGGATTATCTCCAGGGGCGTCAGCCGGCAGGAAGGCGTTTCTTCGATTTTCTTGATTTGCTATTTTTTTCTTTCCTTTTTTCGATTGATGGTCTTAACAGAAAGCAGCAGTTTCGAGTATCTGCGCTCACCAAAGACACCGGTTTGGAGTTATAACCTGGTCGGCCACTAGATCGAGGAGTACAGCGCCCTGGAGCAAATGAGCGCGGATATTGGTCTTTCTTTTTCCATATACCCCAGCATGAAATGAATATAGCATGAGATCTACAGTACCTGCCCCGAGGCAATTCGGGTGAAATCACTCTCCTTCATGTGAGCAGTCGTGGAGTTGAGAGGGACAGAAACTCGGTATAACGCAAACGAGTGGACGAGACTAGGTAGGTAGGTAGTTTTGATTGTAATTCCCACGATGCATGAATTATAAGATGAGAGAAAAAAAAGAAGGGGATACAAAAGATGAATTTCAAAAATGGTAGCAACGCCGTTCTACGACACAATGGTTCTCTCTCATACGCCCATCACCCGACGAAGCAAGTAACTGAAATATGTAAGAATCCCCGACCCGCCAAACTGAAGTGTCAGGACTCAGAAGTTGGAACCCAAAACGTCTCTCGTCCATCCCACTCACTCACTCACCCATTCTCATCACTCAGCACCCGCACTCGTGCCCTTTCCCCCCTTGGACCTCTTTCTCTTCTTCTTCTTCCTCTCTCCATCCTGCTGCTCATCTGCACGCTGCCCCTCCGGCGCATCCTTCATCAGAGTATCCTCCTCCCCTTCCTCCATGAACCTCTCAAACCCATACGTAGGACCATCCTTTTCGAATTCCCTACCAAACGTCCCCCTGCGCCACTCCCTGAGCCGGGCTTTTTTCCCAAGACGCTTCTTGTCGCGGCGCTTCTTCTCCGGGTCCCGGAAGGAGGCTAGCTTCTTGAGGCCGAAATAGTCGTTGAGATCCTTGTCTGAGGGGGCGAGAAGGATGTCTCGAGCTGTCATGCCGAAGGACTGGGGGGAGGATTCGCGGTAGCGGAACGGCATGACGTCCTTTTTGGAAGAGGAGGTAGCGGCGGCGGTGGAGGAGGAGGATGAAGAAGCGTTGAGGAGTTCGTGATGGGTGAGTTCGAGTTTGGAGTCCACGAGGGCTTCAAGCTTGGACCGTTGTTGGCGGGCCTTCTTTTGAGTTTCTAGCTTTTCGCGCTTGTGGTCGGCTGATTTGCGCTTTTTGGAAGGACGGGATTGCTCTTCTTCGTCGTCTTCGTCTTCGTCTTCGTCTTCGTCTTCGTCTTCGTCTGTTAGAGAAATTCCTGGCACAGCGTTTTCTGGGCTTTCTTCAAAGTCAGGAACAAGGTCCTTGATATCAATGTCGTCATCCCATTTGGGTTTCTTGGGATGCTTCCGCTTCTTTTTCTTGTCGGTCGCGTCTTCTTCCCCGTTATTGTCGTCTGAGTCAGCGTCGGCGGCACCGTCCTCCTCCACGGCGTAGTACTCGTCACCGAACCGCTTCATCATTTCTTCTTCCCACTTGTCGTTGTCCCACGCTTCGTCGAGGAAGGCCATCCATTCTGCTTCTGTCAGCTCCTTGCCAGCCGCTCCAGCTGCTTGTTTGACTTTGCGGAGTTTCTCCTCGGTCTCTTCCAACTTGAGCTTGCGCAAGCGGGCTTTTTCCTCGCGCCTCTGTTGTTTTTGTTCTTCTTTTCGCTCACGCTCTAGGTCTCTTTGGCGTTGTCGTCCACTCTTTTCGTCTCGTCTGACAGATCGTGCAGCAGCAAAGTCACGGGCATATGATTTTAGAACTTCGTTGCTTTTTTCTGGGTCCTCGAAGCGCAAGTTGTAGGCCTGCTCAAACTCGTCGGCATTATTGACATTGTCCTCGCCATCATCTGATTCAAAGGCCTTCCATCGCCCGCCTTCTTCAGGGATCCATGCTCTGGAAGCTAAGAAGTTGGACAGGTATGTTTCAGGATCCTTGTCGGCATTTTTCACGTCCAGCTCGGACACTTTGATGGTTGCAGCTCTGGATGGGTGGACGCCATTTTCGGTCTTGGTAGCCGTTGCTGTCGCAGCTGCAGCACTGCTCTTTTTCTTCTTCATGAATCCATCGTCGGAGTCGGAGTCATCAGAAGTGTCTTCCCCTTTGGCAGCCTTGATCTCCGAGACAATAGACTTCTTCAGAGCATCTTGTGCTTGGTTGTACGTCTGCGGTGCACCCTCATCCTCTGCATCACTGCCACCGATGTCTCCCCGCAAGAGCTTTTCTCTCTGATAGTCTTTGAGGAATACAGGCTTCTCGTTTTTGGGTTTTCCTGCTTCTTCCTCGTCAGGAAGTTCAATGAATTTGTAGTCTTTGTCGTATAAGCGGGGGTCTTTGTTCCGAATTGCCTGCAGAGTTGCTGATAATTGAACGTCCAGGTCTTTGGTTGCGAGGAACCCATCCTCGTCCTCCGTCTCGTTAGATGATGAGTAATCCTTATCGTCATCGTCGTCACCATTCCGACCTCCTGCATTCTGCCCTTTCCCATCGGCGTTGTACTTTTCCTCCACTACACGGTTCGTCAGTTCGTGTAGACAAGAAATCAAGTGCAATGTGAGGTGCTTCTAGACCGCCTACTCACATTTTTGAAGCTCTTCACGCTTCTTGTTATACTCGAAGCGGCGAGCATACTCCTCGTTGACCTTAAAGCCGCTGTTGTCGTCTAATTGGGCACCCCCCTCATCCGAGTCCGAGTTCGAGTCGCTGTCGTCTATCAGATTGCGCTTCGACTTCTCTGGCTTGAGTGCCATTTTTTTCGCGGCGCCTGAATTAACGGAAGCCATGTTATGCGCTCAGTGTGTATCACGCTCGTCAAGTACGATCGGAACTTCAGCGACCGCTGTACCCTGACAAGCCGCTGGAGATCGATTTTGGCTCAACTTTCAAGGGTTGTCCAGAATTTTTGGCGGTGAGCATTTTTCTGCCGGGCTGATCGGAACAGGCAGAACTTTGGCCCGCAAGTCTGCAGACCGCAAGCCAGAGAGCGCTTTGGATCAATTGGGAGAACTGGGCCCTTCGTCATCGCTGCGTGCGCCCCGCATCGTCGTCGCGGTTCCGTCTCCGTGACTCCGTCTCCGTCTGCGTGTGCGGCTGGGAAAGCGCCGACCGCTACATACTGCGTTGAGATCCCGTCGGCCATCTTGAACCACCACCCGCCACCTTTGACTCATCATCGTCTTCAACCACTCTATCAACCGCTTCGACACAGGCAGCTGAACGTGCTCGCCTCTTCGCTGCGGAAACCTTGTTTCTCTTCTCCCCTGCGTGTCGCACGCTCAACATACCGATACCCACAACAACATGGCCGACTCAAATGCTCCCAAGCCGAGCAGCAGCGTCAAGCTGGTCCTGCTTGGTGAAGCCGCCGTTGGCAAGGTACCTCCGATCCTTCTTGCATTCCTGTCCATTATTCTTTCCACACTAACAGCGCCGTCATAGTCTTCGCTTGTCCTACGATTCGTCAACAACGATTTCCAGGAAAACAAGGAACCCACGATCGGAGGTACAATAACAGTCATCTTCATTCAGTCGTCTGCAGCGCAAACATTTCCTCTCCACCTGCCTCATCGTTGTTGTTACATAGTTGGTGTGCTCCATGCTAATTGGTGCGATGCTTCATAGCTGCTTTCCTGACGCAGAAGTGCAATTTGCCTACCCGGACGATCAAGTTTGAGATTTGGGATACCGCTGGTCAAGAGAGATTTGCTTCTCTTGCCCCCATGTACTATCGCAATGCCCAAGCCGCCCTCGTTGTCTACGACCTGACCAAGCCGACTTCACTCGTCAAAGCCAAGCACTGGGTTGTCGAACTGCAACGGCAAGCGTCCCCCGGAATGGTGATTGCTTTGGTGGGAAACAAGCTTGATTTAGCCAGTGAATCAGCAGCAGAAAGCGAAGGGGCTGACACCGGCGATGACGCGGAAGATGCCCGCAAGGTGTCGACGGAGGAAGCCAAGGCTTACGCCGAGGAAGAGAGCCTGCTATTCTTTGAGACCAGTGCAAAGACTGGTCATAATGTCACAGAAGTCTTTACCGCTATCGCAAATTCAATTCCCGAGACTTCGCTCAAATCCGCTCGGGGTCCTGGAGCTGCTGGGTCCGGTAATCGAGCAGGGGAAGAGCAGCGTGTTACCTTGGGGGCTAGGGATGCCGGCGCCAAGGATGGGTGCGCTTGTTAGGTTAAGGGGGTTTCATTGTCTGCATGGAAGGGCGCCGAGAAGGTTGTGCTTCTTTCTTTGTGCCAGCAAATTGATGCGACAGGCTTGCAACGTTCGGAGTCACTTGTTCTGACTCTTTGTTTTTCTTCCTCCTTGTCTTCATGTCCAGTTCTCTGGTGGTCCTCATTCTTTGTCCTTATTGAGCCTATCTTCTATCTGTTTAATTTAGATGCTTATGTAACATGCATTTTGCGCGTCGCTTTCTTATGTGCTTCAGAATGTGTTGTTCATCATTGCGAGAACGTGATTGTGGCAACGATCCTCGAGAACAGTCACGTGAGCTCGGCGGGACACTAAGATCACAAGGCGCTGTAGCCTGTCAGCCTGTGTCAGGCCGGATGATCCACTTCTTTGCTTGGCTCCATCAAATCTCCTCACAGCTCACAGCCAAGGCATGCCGTAGTTTTCTCACTACGTACGAATGCAGTCCGTCCTTCACATATCACTACATCATAAGTCTGAATCAATAGCGAGTTGCGAAGCGCAGCGACTGCGCCAAGCGATATTTTCTCAGCGATCACCACACCGACCTTACTCCTCCCGCGCACCCAAGGTGCTCATTCCTCGGCCTCGATATACCTCGTCTCGGCCGCGCCGTCCATCTCCGATGCAGTCGATGCAGTCGCGGTAGACTGTCTTCACGAGGGTGTCGTCGACATGGCGATTCCGATTTCTGAAGCTCAGGCCGAGCTGATCAGGTAGGTTTCGACAGCGAGATGTCGCCAGCTGACAGGAAATGATGGAAGAAACATGGAACCTGATACTGACTGAACGGAAAGCTCGTTGTCGCCAGACGACATTCCGATTAAGCTGCGATGTGCGATATGTAGCAAACTAGCCATCAATGCTTTTCGACTTCCTTGCTGTGAGCAGGCAATATGTGAATCTTGTAGGTCCTCTACCAAGTCGCCGTCGGGGAAAACTTGCTCACGTCATTTCGTTTCAGGTCAATCCGACCTTCCTCCCTCGTGCCCTGTATGCGAGCATTCGCCCCTGTCTGCGGAGGACTGTAATCCGAACAAATCATTGAGGACAACCATTCGAGTCTTTCTCCGCACAGCAGAGAAAAAACGAGAAGCGAGTCGTCCAAAGCAACCGGCTCCTCCAACACCTGTGGCGGTAACCCCGACGCCTGCAGAATCGCAGCCAGCTTCGGGCAATGATGCACCGGCAACCACTAATGCTAGTGGCCAAGAGTCAGGAGACAAGGAAGGCGTGCAGACAGCTTCTGTGACATCAGTACCACAAGACACACCAGCCAGTGATCAAGTAAGAACTTACCAAAGTAAGAGTTGAACGATCTGAACCCCACAGCTGACTCCTTATCAGGCCAACATAAGCCAGGGCGACGAAACGAAGACGGAGACTGGCCCACTTCCATCGGCGGCCGACCCGAGCAGTCATGGAGATGAAGATGGAGTCAACGGGGAATCGCAAGGGGTCCAGAACAGCGACGGCCAACAGCTAGGCCAGGCTGGCGAAGACGTCGGCGACGAAAACGAAGACGAGAACGGGAACGAAACTGAAAACGAAAAAGAAAATTATGGAACAGATGCAATGAACAGTGGCTACAATAGTGCCATGTTCTCGGGCCCTGGTGACTTTAATCAAATGCAGATGATGATGGCTATGCAAAACGGAATGACGCCAGGTTCGTTTGGCAACTTCTCCATGATGGGTACGTGTTTGCTCCAACTTGACTTCAGTGTCTCCCTGTGCTCTGTGTGTTCGCGTGTCATGTGATGTGCGTGCGTTCATGTGTGCGTGCATGTGTGAATGCTTCATCATTTTCTTTCTCACCATAGAGACACCGCTGACAACGTGTTATCTTGCTGCTACATATAGGTATGCCGGGAATGGGTATGGACCCAATGGCGATGCAAAACATGTACATGAACGGTGGCTTTCAAGGCATGGGCATGAACGGCATGGGAGGCAGTTATGGAGGTGGATTTGGGCAGGGTTCCAATATGAATGACTGGGGCGGTTCACAGTCGTGGAATTTCGACCAGAATAATTACAATCAAAATGGTACCGGCATGGGCACTGGTGATTTTGGGAACTTTAACTCGGGATTCCAGACAGGCTACAATCAAGGTAATTATGGTCATGTCAATGATTATCGCCGAGGCAACTTTGGTCGTGGTCGCGGTCGCGGCCGTGGCGCATTCGGTAGCTACGGCCGTGGAGGTTATCAGTATAACGGCGCGTCCACCTACCAGAGCCATGGACATGCGCAAGCACAATACATGCAGCAGCAGCAGCAGCATCCTCATCAGCAGCCGCAGCCACAGCCGCAAGGTGTTCAAGCGTATGCAGGACAAGTTCAGGACGCAACTAGTACCAATGGCAATGCCGGGGAAGGGTCGGAGCAAACTGCAAATCGCGACAGCGGTGGTCAAGGAGCAGGAAGCGATCTCCCACCCACTGGCGGCGTTGAGGGCCAAAAAATCGAGGCGTCATCGTCCGGGGACGCTCAAGGTAATGCCAATGGAACAGGAGCTATACAAAGTGTCTTGCCAGCTCAGGATGTGCCCATTAATGCCCCAACCGGACCCAAGGCTATGAGACAAGGGTTGCCAAATACGAGCCTTCATAATTTGAGAGCGCGAGGTTACCCAGTGGGCAATGAAGCGCAATCCCAGATAAACACTGGCACACCGCAGCCAATTCCTCGGCCGGCAACGGTCAAAGCCGGCCCGCGCAGTGACATATCTCTCGACCGTGAACAGGAGATGCAGACTGCTCTTGATGCTAACAGGGAGCCATCTAAGGACCACGAAATACGTGACAGAAGTAACCTAGGCAGTCAGCCACCGCCCAGTCGCAACCGCTCACCATCAAGGTCGCAGATGGGCAGTGTACTTCAAAGCCGCAGCGGAAGCAAGAATAGGGATAGGGGCAGAGACATGGAGAGAAGCAGAACTCGAAGCCCAGGTCGAAGCCGAACGGCCAGCCGCTCCCGTAAAAGCTCCCATCGAAGGCGGCGACAACGCTCTGAATCTGTAAACGAAGGCGAAGACGACGAAGGCCCTCGTCGCAAGAAACACCACAGCAGCAGCTACAAGAAATCATTCTACGATGGCGATGATGATCAACTACCCGAAAGCAAGCAAGCCGACCCGGCCCGGTCACGATCAGCGTCACCCCAATCGGTCAAGAAGTCAACTCACCACCGCAGCAGCCACAGGGACAAAGACCGAACCCGAGACAGTGAACTCCGCCGTGATCGAGACAAGGACAAGTACCGAGATGACGAAAAGGCGAAATCATCCCGCTCTTCCCACCGCAGCAGTCATAAAGACAAGGACAGAGAATATGACAATAGCTCTTCACGCCGACGAGACAAAGACCGCGACCGCAAGGACCGCAAAGAACGTCGCCGAGATCGCGATCGTGACCGCGACCGCATCCGTGACCGTGACCGAGACCGCGACCGAGGTTCGGCGCGGGACAGAGACAGAGGAGACAAGACTCACACCAGCACCAGCAGCAGGAGAGCATCCCCCAGCCGCGACCGAGACAAGCCATCCCACAGCGAGAGCACCGACCCCCACACGCTAGAGCGCGAAGCCCGTAACCGCGAGCGCCTTCTCAAAGAAGCACAGCGCATGGCTGGGCTGGCGTCCCTAGCAGGGTCGAAGAGGAGTCGCGATGAGCTTGGAGATGATGTCGGGCCTACAAGCCGCAGGGATAGGCGGACGGGTCGTCGTACCGAAGCGAGGGATGGGGTCAATGAGGAGGAAAGGATGAGGAGATTGGAGGCGGAGAGGGAGGGAGGGCGCTGGGGTTAGGGATCTGTCTTGTCTCTTTAGACTCTCCTAATTTTGTTTTGCAGAATTTACGTCACGCACTATATTTCCATCCTGGGGTGGGGGTTTTTTTTTCCTATCCTTCTTCACTTTCTTCATGAAGGAATTCGCTCTCCCTTTCCAAAATATGCTTTGGGGGAAGGGGAAAAGAAGGGGGGGGGGGTCGCAATGAGAAAGAGAGAAAAAGGAAGAGTCCTCATGTTAATACATACCCCACGTTTTTGTGTCTATTCCTTGCTTGGATTGTTGGCTTGGTTGCTTCTTGCGCAGGGTATACGAAACGTACACAGCGCCTACCTACATTTGTATCATGTAGTTCGGATAGGGTTAGGAGAGGGGCTATATGAGAGACAGGATGAAGAGGGGAGAAACTACCTACATATGCTTTTTTGTGTGTGTCTATGTGCTAGAGGGGAAGAGGGAGACAGAAGCAGCGAGGGGGGGGACTGAATCGTGCAACGTGGTTTGTATTGATGGGAGGCTGTTTGTGGAGATGGATGGATGGAGAAATTGTGAGCTGCCATATACCATGCTGGAATCCATTGCGTGCCTATATGGTGAGGAAGGGTGTGTACCCATCTAAAACATGATCTCCTACAGCGTTACGGCGAGATATATATCAAGGCATTCCCCAAGTTCCCATCTTTCGCGTTCCGTACCTGAGATCCTACACCAAGTCAGCTACCCCATACTCTCCTAAGAAGAATAGGAATCCAGACTTCAGAGCGAATGAGCTGGATATTGGACATTTCCAACAGAAAAGAGAGCAAGGTTATTGGATGTTTGATCGCTTTACTACAAGTGGTGACTTGTACCCATTCTGACATGTCGCTACGGATACAAAAACAGTTTCCCAAAGTGAAATCTACATACCCAAAACATTCGACGTATCATAAGAAGCAACTCACCACATTGAGTATTTCAGTCCTCGGCCATGCGTATCTTGACCAATGACAACATTATGTATCCAAATAAATATGTACACATGTATGTACTTTGTGGGCTTGCTCTCAACGCCCATCTTCCTAGCCTATAGACTATGTACCTAGATAGTCGCGCAAGTCTGCCTTGGACCTTGGTACAATGCAATAAGGCCTCTAGAATGCATCAGATTGCATTGCCGCAGTTCTCCTTTTTCTTCTTGGGGAATTTTCACATCGCGACATGTGCCCTGCACAAGCCAAGAAGCACTTTCAGCTCCCTCTATCTCCCGTTATCCCGATTCCTGTATAAACGCCACTCAGATGCCGAAATGTAGAGCCGTCGACAAAAAATGAATTCAAAATCCCATCGTCTTCTCCCAAGCTTCTTATCCGCGTACAATTGCACAAACCTGCGCATTTGTACACTATGTACACCACTTTCTCACGGCAACTGAAAGATGAACAAATCCGCCGCAATACGCCATTTCTTGTTTTCCAAGCTTCTTTGCCCCATAACTAATCGTCTCAATAGATGCCCTGCGTCCGATATTGAAACGTATCATAACTAGCGCAGTCCAAATTAGTCTCATGAGCCTTCCTTCATACACCAGATCAGTGTCAGTGAGAACAAACGTACAGACGAGTGTAGTAGCTTCCAAACGACTTGGCAATCAGATCCGTCTCCACAAACTGCTCAGCCTCATCAGCGCTGAGGTGCAGCTGGAATCGCTGTCGCAGCGTGCTGGTAACTTGAGCGACTCCCACCGCGAAGCATGGCATCTTGGAATCGCGGCCCATCATGGCGACTAGATCGATGATCTTATCCGCAGAGCGGCGTAATGCTAGACATGCAGTCAATATCTCGTTCCAATATAATAGAGCTGTCAGGGACATAATTGCTTCTCACCTTGAAATGCTTGCTTGCATAGAGTTTTGTAGTCCTCGTAATCAGGCGAATTTAGTCCTCCCAAGACCTGAACATATTCATGCGTCAGCTTAAATGGAGCGGCTTCGAAGCCGACCGATCCCGGCGAATTGGAGAGCATGAAGCCAAAGTCGATATGCACAATATGGCCCTCGCTGTCGATGAGCACGTTGCCGTTATGTCTGTCCTTTAGTTGCAAGACGTAGGATATGATGCTGTACGCCGCCAGCGACCTCTTGAAGGCGTCCACGCCGGCTTTGTATGGCTCACTATCGGGCTGGCCAAACGCCTTCACGAAGTGGTCTCTCAGCGCGGCGATTCGCTGTCGGGGGTTCTGTCCCGACTCTATGGAAGCTAGAGTCAGGCTACGTTTCAGCGAGTGCAAAGATACACCATTCGTGATGGTCTCGATCAGGCCCGAGGACTCTCCGGTGACCAGGATGCGCATGAGCTTCACCCAGACGTTCACGCCTGCATCTAGCCAGATCCTGTGGCACACGTCAATGAGCTGACAGGCAAATGCTTCCTGTCGCAGATCGGCGCCCGTCTTGACGATAACGCTTACGAGGTCCCAGTTCTTCATCCAGCCGTACGGTGAAGACTTGCGGATCCGTTCTTTCTTGGCTTCCCAGGCCTCGCCAAAGACTGCGGCGCTGGGGTCGTCACGATCACCCCTTCGTTGTTGTACACCTCCGGTTTTGAAGTCGTTCTCCATTCGTTCCCTGCCTGCACTGGCATTGATCGCGGGGTCGATGGGAGCGTCTTCTTCCAGGTCTGGATTGCTCAAGACCGGCGGCGCGGTATTCGTCCTTGGCATAATGTGGTCAAACGTTGGCCCTTGATCATCCATGTCAAAGCTCTTTTCTTCCAGAGTCTGCATACTAGCAATGATTTTCGCCCGGATCGCGGCCACCTCTTGCTTTGGGCGCTTGCCACTTGTCGCATCGAGTTGTGCGAGCATCTGAGATGCGGTGCGCATGTGAGTTGCAAGCGCAGAGAAGTCGGGCTGGTCTGCTGAGGCATTTCGAGGCAAAGTAAGTGTCATCCTGCGCCGAGACCCGGGACTACTCGACCTCGATGTTGACTGCTCCGATGTTCGTGGCGTAGCAGCGTCCAAGGTCGTTGATGAGGTGGTAGCCCCACTCGATGAACGCTGTGGCGCTTGAGGCTGTTGATGATACTTGCCCATCATCGACCTAGGTGGTGTGTCGCCGTCGGAGAGCAGCATAGGAGAGCTTCCCAGATCCCCAGAGGTCGGCTCGAATACGCTATCGATCACAGGTTCGGGCACGCGCGCAATCGGTGCAATCTTGGGGCTCTCGGATGACAGGTCAAACAGTCGACGCGATCTACCGCTGGGATCCAAAAGGTCCGTCAGCAGTCGTTGATTGTCTGGAGTATCTGGGTCAAAGGTGAAATCTTCCCGCAGAACCTCAACCATCATCAGATAGGGCACCTTCTCCGCACTATTGAGCACAGTGGCTTCCGCAGGGTTCAATCGCACGATTCTATGGTGACGGCTCTTTCCGGAGGACCCGTTCGCCAGCGTTGGAGGGCAAATGACAGGCACATCAATCTCAGCCGGCAAGTCGCGCGCTATGAGGGCTAGTTCCGCTCGCAGTGCGCTCATCCGGGCTTGTTTGGGAACAATGACCAGGCGGTTGGAAATGCCTTCGAGCGCTGTCAAGAACTGAGTCTGAGATCGAAAGTAGTGCTGCCGTAGCAGCTTGACTTTTTGACGTGATGATAGATCGGCGGAATTTAAGGCGGCCTTGTTATTGGTGTTGTTGGTGTTGTGTGAATGCCTCCGCAGTATTCCAGTCTCAATTGGCCGAAGCGCGAGATTAGCAGACACAGGAGTCGTGGGACGGCTTGTCGGTTGTTGCGATGGCAGGGGCAGAGACGCCGAGCTCAAGTTGTTTTCTATTGACCTCAACTCCAATGCAGCGGGTCGTTTGCCTTGCGCCGTAGTTTTGGGTATTTGGTGTGGCATCGATACGGGCAGATGCGGCACACTTCTCGGCGAGGGTCGGTTCTCATGGGCTCTATCAGCCCTGGGCGATGTAGTTCTCGTCTCCTTAACGCGCCTGGAATTCGAGCTTGCTCCCGTGACAGTTTGTGCTCTGGCTGGCGCCTTTGGTGGCGTTTCTTCAGTCTCATGAACGTTTTCAGCAATTGGCTGAGGCTTCCGCGCCTGAGCGACGGCCAAGGGCCCCGCCCACTTGGATATCATCGGCACCGCAAAACTGGCGAGAACAAAGCTCGACAGGACGGAGACTGGCAGGACATTCTCCTTTATCTTCTCATTTCTTGCCTCGTCCGCCAACCCGAAGACAATGTGCTGAACCTTGTTGTATACTCTCCGGCACGTCTGGAAAGAGCCACTGTGAGGATTTGACGACAAATCGTGTAGATACGTTTGAAATAGCCAAAAAGTCTGATGAATCGAGTTGCAGGCCATGCGTTAGTTTTCTTCTTTCACCGGCTGAAATCCAGAATAATGGGCGTAGGGAACTCAATCGATGGCGAGACTGCTATTCTAGTACGTACGAGCAACGCCGCTGTGACCGATTCCTCACAAAGGTCCAACAGGAATTCTTCCAGAGCCATCGACTCATTATCGACGGTGATTATGAGGTGACATAGCTGCGGCAGGAAAAACTCGATATCCTCGTACGGGAACTGCCGCAGCTTCTGGCACAGGACATAATGAATGCCCACATGGTCGGCGTAACGTCTGCAGAAGGAGGCGGTCGGTCCAGGTCAGATAGGCTCGCCGGCAAGGCAACATTTGCGCCATCGGATCGTATTCCGTGGGACGAATAAGAACTCACGAAAGATACGAAACCGGCAGAAACGGGTTCGAATTGAAGACGTCAGATTCGATAAACCTCTGCAGCAGATCCCACGACATTGGGGAATTTTGTTTGATCTATTCGGCGCGAAGTTCCAGCAGCGAGTAGCAATAGAAGGCGAGCAATCTGGCTTGCTTGCCTCATCTAACGTGAGCTGATAAAGATTTCGACAGACTTCGCATGGCTAGACGGGACACAAAGATGCCGACGCTCGGGGTATCGTTTGGAACCGGTGGTACTCGCGCGATGGTCAACTGCGCAGTTGCGAAAGAGCCCACTGTCGTCGATTGGCTAGAAACAAGATATTCGGATCGATTTTTCGAGTGCGGTCGGGTCAAGGGCGATTGATGGTAGGCCGAGCGAGTGGATTCGACGAAGACAGACTAACAGACGTGGCGATGTAATAAGGCAGTCGGAGAATCGGAGAGTCGGGGAGTCGGGGGGTCGGAGAGAATGGGGATGGTGATGGTGAGATGCGGATCATGCATGGGGCGTGTGAAGTCTGGAGGGGCCCATTTCAGATGAACAAGTGGTTTACTTGTCCTTCACTGATCAGCGACGTGCCACCAAGATGCAAAAGGAACCAGCCGCAGCCACCAGATGGTTTCGTCTTTTAGTACCCACTACATGATGGATACCTGTATCTTGACGGTAGAGCCTCGCGCGTTTGCGTACCTAAATGGTATCGAGTACCCCAGTCTCCTTAGTCGGCAATAGCTGCCAGGAAAGCGATATGCTTGTGCCGACACTTAAGTTACAGTGTAACAAGCCTGAAAAATACGCCCAATCTGGACGCTGAAATAATCATATCAAGTATCCTGGGGTTGCAACAACCCGAGTACGTATATCTAGGTAGGTCGCACAGCTCATCTACCCGCCTCGTCGATCCTTCCATAGTAACACCCCCCGCTTAATCCCCGGCCAACCAAACCAAGAAAAGAAAAAAATTGATCAAGATCAATACAAGTAAAGAAGCCCAGAGTTGGTAAGAAACGCGAAATTATATATATAAACATGACCAAGAGCCCGGTGCCTGTTGGTATAAACGCCGGTGACACTCGAATCAGGCTGTCATGATTGTTCCCAGAGTCCGTCACATCATATGCACGCTCATCGTAACACCAAGCAAAAACTCCATCAAGCCAAGAAAAGAGCAAAAGTCAGCCGTCTTCTCACGTCTTCTTCCTGCGACTGCTGATACTTTTACTCCGTTTTTTCGGTTCCGAGTCGTCGTCGCTATCGCTCTCGACTTTGGCTTTTGACTTGCACCCTTCCTTTTCGTTTTCCACCACGCGACTGACGATTTCTCTCAGAAAGTCCCATTGATCGTCGGTTTCGACCACTTGCTTCAGCATGGAAGCCGTGATTCTTTTGGAACCCTTTTCTCGAGCGACCTCGGCGCTACTGCTGACCATCTGAATCATGAAGAGCTCAAGCGCTTTGCCTACAGCGATTGGTGTCTGCTGGGCTACCTTGCCGACTTCTTCGTCCGCCTGCATAATCCTTTTTATTCTCGCAACCGGGAACTTTGTTTTTACCGGCGACGGCTCGATGACGGGTGCTGGCGGTTCCTCGGGCGGTGCGGCCTTTCGTGGAGGCATATCGCGGTCGTGCGGCGCAGAGGCCCTAGACGCTCCGGCAGCAGATCTGGACTGCGATCGTCGCGGCCTTTCGGTAATAGGCGATGGAGGCTCTGGGTGAGAGCGTTTTGGTGGCATGTGTGGCGGTGGCCAGCCGTGAAGATTCCGGGCCGGCAGCTGGTAGGGGGCCTTGTCTAGAGGAGCGGCACAGGCTTGCCACGATTGCAAAGGAGGAGAATAGGCCAAACCTTGCGACGTGTTGTGTTGTTGCGGGACAGGAAACTGCACGGGTGGAGCGTAGGAAGAGCCGTGAGCGTAGGGCAGCGGGTGCAATTTATATTGGCCCGACCCTGGGCTTGCAGAATGGAGTTGCGATGCAGCCTGAGTGGGGCCGCTGGAGTAAAACGACGACAGATCTGGCGACCGGGGCGCGTATGGCGAGGCGCCATCGTCACTCGTCATGTTGCAGGTCTTTGCTTTTGCGGCAGCAAGCTACCTAGGTACCTTAGGTAGGTATGTACGGAGTACGGAGTATGATGTAGCGACAGACGCTGCTATTGCCGAATTAAGGCCCTGGATTCGGGTCTACGGATCAGAAAAATGTGGTCGCGAGATGCGTGCGACGCGCGGTGCGTGGTGCGTAGCGGCTGCGGCGCGTCGGCGATTGATGTGAGAAGAAGATGCGCAACGCTCGATCAGATGCGCAATGCGATAGCGGAGAGAACGGGAGGCAGCGCAATGGGCAGAGAGGCACGATGGATAAGTACTATTGATGGGTGACAGGAACCGTGAGATAGTTGTAACTTATGTAGTTCGCGCGTCTCATACGCTTGCTTCACTCACAGCGGTCTCCGCAGAGCCAGAAATGAGGGGCGCGTTGTGGCGAGTGAGACGCACGGCGATGCCCTCACATCCCCAATGTGAGCTAGATCTGATCTGATCTGATCCAAGGTTGCGCCACCGGGTCAAGCAAGGTCTGCAGCTGTATCATGTATGCCGTTCTTGCAGGATTGCTTATCTGGCCGAGGCAGCACAGGCAGGGAAGGCTGGGGTGACAGCAGCCTCGATCGAGCGGAACAGGGAGTGACAAAAACACGCGCGTGCAGTCAGTTGTCGGGACGATGGGATGACGCTGCGCTCGCTGGTCGTGTCTCGCCTCATATTTGGCCCTCGGCCCTGCTGATGAGGGAACGCCGGCCGTTTATATGTGCGCATTCGTCGTCGAAGGGGTGGAGAGGGGGGTTCAGCCTTCGCAAGTTGGTCAGTGGCACGGCTGTACATACCTACGTAACTCTGTATGGGGGGTGTGCACTGTGGTGTGGCAAGGAGGCCGAATGCGGCAAAGAACCTTGCTTCCTCAACTGTCAAATGTCAACAGTTCCTTCCAAGCGTTGTTAACTTGTTTTTCATTTCTCCTCGAGGCTCTCCTTCACTCACTTTGTCGCCTCAACTCGTCGCTTTCACTCGTCGCTCCTCGGCCCATGACGGTTACGACCAGATGACATGCGCCGAGGTCCACTCTTCCTGCCTCACCAACAGTAAGGCAGCAAGGCTGTAAGGCCGGACCTAACTAAAATGCAAGCCGCAAGCTTGCTGTTGAGTGAAATCAAAGCTTCGCGTTGGTCACTGCTTTGAGTTGGTCGTACATACATACAGGTACCCAACGCCGTTAGTCTCCCGTCTGCGGCGTGACTCGGTCTTATCAATACATACATACCTAGGTACCTGGTATGTACATAGCTCCTATATCCTTGGCGGAGCTGGCCAGCTTTGCTCACGTCAGACTTGACGATGCATGAGAGCAGACTGAGTGCTCGAGATGAACATGCGTCGATTCTCCAGCTAAGGTGAGAGACACTTTCTCAAACGCACCCATCGTAGCTCACTTCCATTTCACTTTCTGTGATGATGACCATCATGAGCTTTGAAAATTCCAGAGACGCATGGCAGTGACGAAGCCGAGCATGCCTCTGGTTTTCGATCTGCACCTCACATGCCTAGTCGATGACTTTTTTTACTTGATCTAATCTGAGAAATCTTATGCCGACGTTATATTGCTTTTTCGGCTTCACGTCCGATTTTGTTTCTAATTTGTTGCACAATAGATTCTAGACCCTGCAGCCGCCGATGTGCTGTACTGGATAGCATCAGCGATGCCACGGGCCACGCATGAACGCCCCCCTTGACTTCAACAGCATCAATCTCGATGCTGTTGCATCGCTGACGGCGAATAAAGGCCTGGGCATCCGGAGCCAAGGTCTCCTCTTCACCATAAATGATGAAGTATCCCCGCTCTGGACTTGCTGTCTTCCATAGTTGTCCATTATCGCAGAGACCTGGCGAAGCGGCAGAGTGGTGCACCATGGACCCTGCGTAGGCCTTCCCATATGCCCATAACCTGTCCCGTTCCAGGTAATCTACTTTTGACGAGCAATGGATGCTGGAGACCAGCGTGATCCACGGTGAGATCAGAACTGCTAATTGTGGTACCGCGAGCATCGTGGAACCGTTGGTTTGGTGGCCGTTGGTCCTGTTGTACAATTCGCGAAGCAGGCTGAGGATCAAAGTTCCCCCCGCAGAGTCTCCGGCAACACACAGCTTTGATGCATCCCTGACCTCTTGTAAAATGTGTCTGTAGCCAAGCACAACCTGATTGACTTGGGTGGGATGCGTCTCCTCGGGAACCAAGGAATATTCCAATGCAAAAATGGCGGGGTTCTTGAATTGAGCCTTGAGTAATAGGTGATGCATCACCAGTAGAAACTCGAGATAGAAATAGCACGAAGCCAATGCAAACCCACCTCCTGCCAACAAGTATCAGTGACTGCAGAAGCAGGCGCACAAGAGTTTGTTTGTGTTTGCCTTGATCCAACTTCACATACCATGTACATAATATACGACTACATCTGGTTCTCTCTCAGGATCATGTTTTATCCAAAGACCTGAAGCAGATGCTTGACCCTGAGACTCGCGTCAATGATTCCGCGCATCCCAACATCGGGCCGAAAAGGGGGACAAGGCAAAGCACCTCATGAAGCAACTTCTCCTGCAAATGCACAGGGAAAGAGAAGACGCCACTCCTCAGCATTCTCCATTTCAGAAGCGGATAGGCAAACTGTTTCGACAGACAGACCCTCAGGGTTTCTGTTGGGAAATACATGAATCCATAGCGTACAGTCCGGATAATGATGTCTTCAAATACACTGGACTCTCGAATGAATCCAGACTGCGTAGTCCTTGATGCAAAGTAGCGAGTCAAGATGTGACATGGTAGAACGAAGACTAGAGTAGAGATGTGACGAAACTCATCAGTTGAGCACCAGGCTATCTTGATTTAGGCCCATCTATACGAGCAAGGCGATGCTTACAGACTAGAGGCAGGACAGCGAAAATGAGTCGCACGGTGGCAATGAGACCTGTCGTCCAGAGCAATTGAGGCGCGAGGATGAGGCCGGCGACTAAGCAGTCGAGAAGAGAGACAGGACCGAGAATCATGGTGCAGATCGAGTCCTTAGGATGCTACGAGCTCATCTTGGGAGAAGATCAGGGAGAGAGGGAGGGAACTTAAGAAAGGTTGGGGTGGTCACAGTACAATAGAGAGCCCCAACCTTGCAAGTTACTACAGATTCTAGAGTTCCGAGTGCCTTAGGTATGGGGATGACGGCAATGTTGAACTTCCATGGTGGTCCGAGTCCCGACTGATGAGTGGAGCTCGTCGTAATCGTCGCTGGCCGCTGCGGCTGCTACAGACAGGTACAGTAGCCTCTAGGAGGTAGGTACCTTAGGTAGGTACCTACATCTGTATGTACCTCGGTGTGTATGTATAATGAGGTATGTATGTACTCCGTAGAACTTAACTTAGGTAGGTACTGTATGTACGAGATAAAGCACTTTGTTACATACCACAGCACGCACCTCATGAGAAGGCATCTCAACGACCATGGGCGACGCGGAAGCACCATTTCCGCTCACTGAAACGGACAGATGGGTCCTGTCACAGACAGACCAGGAGTTTAAGAAACACGACTGGCACGACCTCAAGCAGATAATCGGTTCGTGTTGCCTACCTCCTACACAGCTTCCCATTCTCCTGGCCGGTCTTTGCACGGAAATGAAGCCCTTCTAAGCTTAGAAAAAAAAAACCTACGTCCACGATGATACAAAACCGTCTCTGACTCAGGCCCCTCTCCGCACAGAGACCAACCAGCTGTCCATCCTCAAGCGCACCCCCTCAGACCTCAGGCGCTACATGTCCTGGACAGCCAATACCAAAGCCCAATACGGCAGCATGACGAACTACCTCCTTGCGAACAGACTCCCCCCTTCATGGGGACACCCGCCGTTCGCGCCGGAATCCCACATCCCTTTTGATAGGCCCTCGGATTACAGGATCCTACTCAATGACTGGCCGTACGGTCTGGAGAGCAACATCACACATCTCGTGGTGTGGACGCGTACGTCGATCCCTACGGATGATGAGATGGGGGATATGACACCGGAGAGTCGGGCCTTGGTGGCGGGCTTTGTGAGGAGATGCTTCGTGGAGGCTCTAGGTGAGGATGGGGAGGAGCGCGTTTTGTGGTTCAAGAATTGGGTGGCACTGCAGAGTGTGCGTGCGTTGGAGCATGTCCATGTCTTGGTTAAGGATGTGGATGATGATACGTTGGAGCGGTGGACGGGTGAGAAGTCGAGAAGAGGGAAGTAGTAAGACGCGAACGAGAACGAGAGGAAAGCGCCCTTCTGGAGGGCTCGCGAAAATTAGCCCCAATTCGGATTTAGAACATATATAAAGTAGACACCAGCGACCGGATCGCCAAGCATGGCACACTTATCTCCTCTTTGGAGAAGCCCAATCCTCCACGTCGTCATGAACCGTCCAACAACGCTTTGATACCCTTCCAGAAGACTCGGCAACCTAGCCAACTTGATGAGGCCAAACATGAAGCAGAGACTAACGACCCTGCCTCTAATTCCCCGCTTATGACTGGACTCCTTGGAGCGATTTCTTCCCATCTGTGTAGATGCCCAAGCATTGCTTGCCTTTTTCCAGAATCATAGATTTTCGTTCGGCATGTGCCACTTCCATGGGACCATACCGGATGATGCAGTGTATATCAGCACTGCTTCCTCCTTATTTGCAACCACCACCCTTTCCCCCCCTACGCCGCTCTTCGCGCCCTCCGATTTCCCTGCGTCGCCTCCGTCGAACCTCCCGCTCCAGCCGACCCCAAAAGCTCCCCTCCCTTCATCTGCGCCAAAGTCCGTCGTCCCATGCCCAAGAGCCCCGAGCCCAGATACGCCCCATACGCCGGCACCAGCGCCCATAGCAACCATCCCCAATTTCCGACCAGCACGACGAGCACACCCGCCGCCCATGTCATCCAAACGACATCAAACATGTACTCCGTTAGCCCCGCAGCCGCTAGATCTTCCCCCGCGGTCCGAAGAGCCCCCGTGGCAGGATCGTACTTGGGTCGGCCGGACGTCTCGAGGACATATTCGCAGAGGAGACTTGGTGTGACGAAGAGGCCGTAGGCGACGAGGGACCGGGGCCGCCAGAGGAGATGGGAGAGGAGGAAGAGGGTGTTGAAGAGGAGGGAGCCTGTGTGGAGGCTGTTGAGGGTGGCGGTGTTGGATTTGGCGCGGTCTTTCTTTGCCTTTTGCGCCATGGTGTTCTGGGAAGGGCCCGAAGGAGGAGGAAGAGGCAGATTAGAGTGTTGCTGTGCTGCGGCTTCTGCTGTCCGTTTCTGTTGCTGTTGCTTCGGTTGCAATGAGGCTGCTGTTGCTGTTGCGTTGTTGTTGGTGTCAACGCTGGGGCTGTTGTGCTGCTACGCAGCTGCGGCAATAGAAGGGGCTCTGTGGTTTTTGCGTCAACGAGAGGTACCTATCCGTATGAAGTACATGTACATGCCTACACACAAGGTACCTAACCTACCTACATTGAACATAGGCACCTACCTAGCCTCTAGGTATGTACATGTACTCTGTGCTATGTGCTCCGTACCTCTCCGTAAAGCTCCAAGGATTGCGGGAAGGACAGACCCGCTGGTTTCCCCCTGTTGTTCTTGTTGCCGGGCAAAGATGTACGTACCCACGAGTAGCTTCTCATCCAATCACGCGCGGGCTAGCACAGCTCTCCTCTCGATCAGATTGTGCCACGAGTCCCACGACAATGCACAAGAAACACCAGAATAATACACGACGACGACACGACGAAACGAGAACACGCGGCACGCTGACAACACGACAGCGTCTCTGGCACTGGCCGTCCATAGACTGTCTGCTTGCTCTGCGGTGCCTGCCGAGACGACCAAGTCCCTGACCACTTTCCCACATTGGAGCTTTCAGCCTTTCACATTTGACGTACCGTTTGGGCCCCACTCACCACAGCCTCGTCTGTCCGTCCATCAACATTGAACGAACTTGACGAACCAGCCCCTCGCACGACTTTGCTCGTCTACTGTATTTTATTGCTTCATTTTTTACATCAATTTCGATACCCGCTGCTCTTGCAGCTTGTTCTCTTCTTTTCTTGCCCGATTCGCGAACTTTCCTCAAGCTCCCCTTGTCTTCTCGAAGAACCGTGCAGTTTGGAGTGCGCTGCTCCTTCGACTTTTATCGGCGTGCTTTGTTGTGATTCGCCTCACAGACGTCTCCCACTCCCGTCACTCCGTCACGACGAACACGACGAACACGACGGGCCGCAATATTCTCGTGCGGCTTACCTGTACAAGACGACACTTTCCGTTACTCAGGATACTACTGTTGACGAACTCTCACTACGCCGTCTTGCATCGATCCCACTCGTCAAAGCTTGCCTTGTCTACCTATCAACCCCATGGTATTATCTTGAAGACGGCTCGCATACATATAGACTGCCTGGAAATACACCTTCAGAATTGAAGCGGTGCCTAGCTGGAATTCCCCGCTGACCCGGGAGCGTGGTGAACCCTAGAATGGCACCGAATCCCGCGGCTGTTGGCGGCCTTCTACGGCAGATCATACATTACCACATAGACAATGCGTCCTACGATAATGCGCTCTTCTTTGCCGAACGATTCCTCGCGCAGGACCCCAAAGCTTCGGATTCTGCGTATCTTTACGCACTCTGCCATCTTCGACTCGGCGATTCTCGCTCTGCCTATGATGTTGCAAAGCCTTTGGGCGGTAGAGGTGCCAGTTTGGGATGCGCTTGGATTTTCGCACAGGCGTGCTTAACGTTGGAAAAGTACAGAGATGGAATAGGGGCTCTCGAAAAGTCCAAGAGCTTGTGGTCGCAAAAATGCAACGTAGGGAGGCACACGCCTACTACTCGAGCGGGACATCCAGACAGCGCCGCAGTGTTGTGCTTGCTAGGAAAACTATACCACGGCTACGGCGAAAAGAAGAAGGCTGTGAGCTGTTTTGAAGACGCTCTGAAAACAAATCCCTTCATGTGGGATGCTTTCACTGCGCTATGCGATATGGGCATCAATGTGCGTGTTCCCAACATCTTTAGGTCCAATGACGGACTGGCTCAAAGCTTCGACGCGCATAGATGCCTGGGGACAATGGAGCCGGCCAGGGAAGCATCTTCTCTCGTTCCTTTGGATGCTCTGCCTACGAAAAGATCAACAGCGCGGAATATTCAGGCGGATCTCGGACTGGATCCTTTCAGCATCGGCTTCACCTCAACCGAAATGGGCAGTAGCAGCACCATGGTCGGCATGTTTGGTGAACCGCCAGAGAATGACTTCATGTCCAAAATACAGAATGCGCGCCAACGGCTCGCAGCGACCTCGAACAACAATCAAGCCGCTGCCATTACGGCGGACGGATTGGAAACCCCGACGGGCCCATCGGCCGTTCTTGACGCATCGATATCTCGTCCGCAGGCCTACGGACAGGAACCACCCCAAGCACCTGTGAGAAGGACTAGGATCGCCAGCAACGGCATGGATACAGGCCTTGATGCGCCGCCTCGAATGAATTATCGGTTGGGAGCAAGGAGACACGCAAGGGCTGACCACGACGTGCAAGCCGTAGAACTCATGGCTGATGCGCCGGCGCCGGCAACAGCACTTCCCACAGCAATCGCGAGCTCGCGAGCGACGACTGTTTCTGCTACTGATAGAAAGCGAACGCTTTCGGGCCATCCGGTATCGCGGTCGACGAACACGGACGAACATTCCACACGACGCAGCGCCCGGCTGAACATGTTCAAGCCGTCTGCCAAGGTAAATTCGGGTACCGCAACAATAGGGGTATCCGCTGGGCGGGAGTTGAAGAAGGCTAGGCCCCCGGTTTCACGCATCATTCGCCCCGGTCCCAGTGGTTCAAGTGTCGGGAGAGTTGTGAGCGGCAATAGAAAACCTGTGGACGACCAAGCCGACGTGGACCACGGGGAGGCATCGAGAACGAGAGAGCCGCCAGTACCGCCGCAACCAGCACCGTCCCTCCACAAGGCTGCTGTACCTGCCCCTCCTGCCCCCGACGCCGAGACTCTCAGGCTGGAAGAAGCCTTGAAATGGACGCTGGATCTCACAAAGAAACTTGCCAGCGGGTACTATTCTCTATCGCGCTTTCAGTGTCAGGACGCTTTGCAAGCATTCGGCTCTCTTCCTGCAGCCCAACAAACAACACCTTGGGTGCTGTCGCAGATGGGTCGATGCTATTACGAACAAGCGTCGTATGCCGAAGCCGAGAAATTCTTCCGCAGGATGCGAGTTCAGGCACCATCTCGGCTGCAAGACATGGAGGTATACTCCACCGTCTTATGGCACCTGAAGCGAGAAACTGACCTTTCATTTCTGGCCCATGAATTGATCGACTCTTCTTGGTATTCGCCGCAGGCGTGGTGCGCTCTGGGCAACGCATGGTCACTGGCACGCGATCCCGAACAGGCGCTCCGGTGCTTCAAACGAGCAACTCAACTGGACCCGAAACTCGCGTACGCGTTCACGCTTCAAGGCCATGAGCACGTCGTCAACGAGGAGTACGAAAAGGCCTTGACAGCATAC
Source organism: Claviceps aff. humidiphila group G2b (assembly GCA_018360325.1). Lineage (NCBI taxonomy): Eukaryota > Fungi > Ascomycota > Sordariomycetes > Hypocreales > Clavicipitaceae > Claviceps > Claviceps aff. humidiphila group G2b. Next base: position 53,325 of record SRQG01000158.1, read on the forward strand.
CGACAGGCCATTGCCGCCGATAGAAGACATTACAATGCCTATTATGGCATTGGGAGAGTCCAAGAGCGGCTGGGTGCCTATGACAAGGCCTATGACCACTACTACGCCGCGCAGACCATCAACCCGAACAACGCGGTGCTCATATGCTGCATGGGCGGTGTGCTGGAGAAGCAGAAGCAGATGGTCCTGGCCCTGCACGCATACTCCAAAGCGGCTGAGCTGGCGCCTAAAGCGGCACAGACCCGGTACAAGAAGGCCCGGGCGTTGCTTACGCTTGGCCAGGTCGAGGCGGCGCAAAAGGAGCTGATGGTCTTGAAGGACTTGGCTCCAGATGAGGCTACTGTTCACTTCTTACTGGGCACTTTGTATAGGAATACAAATGAGAGGCAGCTCGCGGTGCGACATTTTACTATTGCTTTGGCCCTTGATCCAAAGGTGAGTTTTCTCTTCCAGTCTCCTACAGATGCTCTCCATCCCATTCTTCTTCTTTATTCCCTATTCTTCTCAATTGTTCCTTCTATTATCGCTATCTTTCTTACCATTGCTACTCTGCCCTTTCTCGTACTGACGCGACCATCACAGGCTGGCCCAAAAATTAAAGAAGCAATCGAGAGCTTCGAAGATGATGTGAATATGGACGATTCAATGATAACATGAAACTCATGACTGGTCATAGAGAGAGAGAGAATGTTTCAGATTCATTCATGCGTGATAGCGCAGTAACATTGTCTAATCCTAATCATTTGTAAACGAGGCACCGAGCACGTCCTCGCCAAGGCTTCCTGTGTGTCGAAAGGACGCGTGCCCCGCGGTCTGTTGCAACTTGCCGGGCAGAGGCGCGATTCAGCAACAATACCCTGTTGGCATGGCATGGGACTACTGGCGTTGGAGGGTTGGGTTTTCTCTATTATGCGCCTGTTTTATGGTTCTTTACCTGTTTTACCATGACTCGCAGGCGTTTGAAGCACGTTTGACACATTGGAATGGAAGCAGGGGAAATGGAGGGAGCGGGACAGAGACGGGATGAAGACGGGAAGTCAATGTACGAAAGGGGCGCGGAGCGGTGCGCGTGGAACTGGATGAATGCACGGAGTGAAACGGGAGTTTTGTGGTCGGTTATTTTGCATCGTTAGTCGGCTGGCGCGGGTGTCAGAAGGTATTAGTCTTTGCATTATGAGCCCGAATGGAGAGTTTTCGCGATGATGATGTGATGGATGATAGTCGTGCCGCGTTCTCAGATGAATGAACCAGGGATCATGGTGGATTAGGCATCGCCCGTCCTACAACGTACGGTGTAGATGCGCTTCGCAAGGTTCTGTTTTGAAGTTTCTCGTACAAAGCCGCGGGATTCGTATTATGTACGTTGTTGGTGGGGGAGCGAACCGGCAAGCAAATGCAAAGCCAATCTCGCTTCGCAAGTGTGCTGCTTGCGATTTGCAAAGGTAGGTATGTATACGGAGTACATATGTACCAAGAAAACAACCACGCCTTGCATGATGCAACATCGTGACATCCGGGCCAACTGCCAACTAATACCTAACATGCACATATCATATATGGTATACAATTATACATAATACATACCTTCATATCACGATGCTGGCTTGCAAAGGAGCCATCTCTTGCCTCGTACTCCGTATTGTATCGGCCTTGCTTGTCTGCCGGTTGGCTTCCCGAATCCTGTTGCTCGCTCCCCTGCCATCCTATCCGCCTTTCCTAACGGGAAACACTACTCCCTAGGCGTCGGCCAACATCAGCAGTCAAAGAGGGCAAAGACCAGTACCATCATCCATGACTCCCACCAAATACGCTTCTTTATAGATATATACTATAATGAGCTTGGGCAGATATTGACAGGCGCCCGTGACGTCCGCCAGACCTAGGTACATCACCCAGCAGCGACCCTGGGACCTGATGAACGTGCAACCCCTTGAGTCCTCATGCCTTTGCAGCGTACGGGGTACAGTTTATGTAATTGTAGGTAGGCACGAAAACAACGTACATTTGTTTCGCATCATGCTAAAAACGGCGTCGTTGGCCCCCTAATAATAATTCTACCTACAAGGTACTTTTCTTCGAGAAAGGTAATAACCCCATCAGAGCGGGCCATAATCCATTTCAACTCTGCCTGCACGCTTCAGCCTAATGAGCTCTGCCGGATCGGCCGGCCCTGTGATGCCGCCCGGCCCCCACTGCATCAAGATGCGAGATGCTGTGTGCGTGTTTGGCCCTTTTCATGAGTTCCTGTTCGTTTGTTTCTTGGAAGCTGTCTTTGCTTGTTTTACGTCGTCGGAGGAACCCAGAGCGGAGAGTCATGGGCCCGGATTTAAGTCCCATGTTTGCCGAAACTTGTTGTGTATATAATATGTAATGGGCAGCACGGCATCGTTTGGTTGCAGCACCCCCCCAGTATACTTGATTCTTGCTCCCCAACTTACTCTTTCTTTTTTCCTCGAGCGTCCTTTGTCAAGTACATAGTCGAAAGAGAGGGAGGGAAAATTTTGAAGAAGTCCAAGTGAGCAGCGAGAGCGGCGAGCACGCAGACGATTGAGACAGACAATTACGACAATTCACACAAGACACACAACATGATTTGGTCTCATCTTTTGCCGCTGCTGGCATGTGCCTCTCCGGCTTTGTCTGATGATCGAAGTAATATCAGCGCCAAGATCTCCATCGATGCGGGCACTCAATTCCAAGAAATGGACGGCCTTGGTGTGTCTGAGGCCTTCCAACGCGCCCCCAAAGTATTTGGCGCCGAGGGACTTTCTCCCAAGAACACGAGTTATGTTCTGGATCTGCTGTTCGACCTGGACAAGGGCGCTGGCTTCACCATCCTGCGCAACGCCATCGGTTCGAGCAACAACAGTCTCTACGGACGCATGGAGTCGATCGAGCCCACCAATCCGGGCTCCCCCGATGCCAAGCCCGCCTATGTCTGGGACGGCAGCAACACAGGACAATTTCCGCTCGCACAGGAGGCCTACAAGCGAGGCCTCCAGAAGCTATATGGCAACGCGTGGACTGCTCCCAGCTTCATGAAGACGAGCGGAGACGACATCGGAGGCTATCTGTGTGGTGTCACCAACGCTACTTGTCCCACGGGCAACTGGATCAAGGCCTATGCCGATTTCCTCCTGCAATGGGTCCAATTCTATAAGCAATCTGGCGTCAAGGTCACGGAGCTGGGTTTCCTCAACGAACCGGAACTCACCACGACATATGTCAGCATGCTCTCCAACGGAACCCAGGCCTCCGACGTGATTCGCGTGCTCGGGCCCGAAATCAAGTCCTCCGGTTTGGATCTGAATCTCACCTGCTGCGACGGTGTCGGCTGGCAGCACCAGAATGAGAAGATGGATGGCCTCAAGGCCGGTCCTGACCCCGCTGAGGACCATCTCGACATCATCACCGCCCACGGATACGCCTCGGCACCCACCTTTTTGCTCAACACGACCAAGAAGGTATGGCAGACGGAGTGGGCGGACTTGTCGCCCTCATACACGCCGTACACGTTCTGGGAGAACGGCGCCATGGGTGAGGGCATGACCTGGGCGGCCAACATCCAGACCGCATACGTCTCGGCCAACGTCAGCGGGTTTCTTTACTGGATCGGCGCCGAGACCGGTCCAGTCAACACTGGCCTGATCAACTTGAACGGTGATGAAGTCGTCATCACCAAGAGATTCTGGGCGCATGCGCACTTCAGCAAGTTTGCTCGACCGGGTGCTCGTCGCATCAACGCCACTAGCGACAACTCCTTCGTGACGGCCAGTTCCTTCCTCAACACTGATGGCAGTGTCGCGACCCAGATCATCAACAATGCCACGACGACGGTGAACTTGGATATTACGATTGGTGGCCCGGCTGATGGTGTACGGTCCGTACTTCCGTACTTGACGGATAATGGTAATGATTTGACGGTGCTGCCTGCGATTGGAGTTTCGGGCGGGCGCTTCACGGCCAAGGTGCCGGCGAGGTCTCTGGTCAGCTTTGTGTCGTCCACCAAGCTTGTGAAGAAGGCTGGAAGGAGAAAGGTCAAGCATATTGCGTAAAGGGATTTGCGATGCTTTGCTTTGCGTACAGTTGGTCGCTTTTTTTTTTTTTTTGATCGATCCGTCACGCAGCACGTGTGTATGTATCATGACTTAATGGTTCCTGGCTGGTAATATGTAGCATGTATGAAGTTATATAGTGCACTACTTGCAGCCTGCTTACATGTGCTGGATATGACCATTGACGACAATTAAATATAAGTGTCCTTTTATCTTTATCTTTGTCTTTGTCTCTTCTTCTTGTGTGTCATGTTTCTCGCGCATCATCTGCATTGCGAAGGGCCCAATCGCGTCATTGTACAAGTCCCGGGACTATGTACAATTGACCCCCGATATTGCTTCACGTCATCGGCCCATTCGTCGCACCGCGTCAGAGAATCCAAGTTGGTGCCCGTCTCCTCTTGACTTCTGTTATTGTTCCGCAACTTCTGCATTTGACGCTGATCGGCTCGTAGACGGCGATGGCTATTGGTGTAAATCGTGCGTGATTCGAGTAGTCTCCCATCTTGCGAGACTCACTGCCGTCGTAAAGAGATAGGTTTCTCAGCGGAACCTCATCAGTACGACTACTGACGAGTAACGAAACTTATTTCCATCAGCTCTCCCTTCAGCATCCTAACAAAAGACGTTCTTCGTGCTGCGTACAGCCGTGTTGTTGCGTTCACCGTCTCTCTCCCACACAACGCGTCTGTCCGAGTGCATGCAAGGGAAAGACGCTCTGATTACGTAAGCCACACGCTATTCTTGCCTCGAACCAGAGGCCACAGATCAGTAACGCCCCACTATTGTTCATCAGATCAGCAGGTACGTGCACGCAGCAGGCTGACGCACCACTCCACCCCCAAAATAGCTTAGCGCCTCCAAAAGATGACACCCCAAAAAACAACAAACAATTCGAAGCCACCAAAAAATGGAAAAACCGGGCCAAGAATGGCAGAATAATCAATGCGTGCAAACTAAACTTGCCACACCTTTTTCCCTTCCCTGCAAACCGTCTTTCCACGAAAGCGGTCCCCACAACACGCAGACGCGCCCCCCCAGTGCGCGCTGGTCGCTATTACTGATCTGTTTTGGGAAAGCCACAGGCCGTGAGTCGTGACTGATTGCGCCCATGTATATTTCATCCGTTCCCCCATGAGGCTCTCTAACGCTTCTTCCCCCGCTTCTATTCTTCCATTCACAAACACCCTCGCTCTTACACTCACGTCATCTACTCTACGCGACAACGCGGCCACATTTCTCAAACACAACACATCTTTTATAACTTCACTCAATCATCATGACTGGACGTATGTACTCCTTACTTCCTTTCTTCGTCTTTGCAAGCTTCACGCTGGTGCCTGGTTGCAGGGTGCGCGTTGAGAGATACATCGACACTTGTCGCGTCTATGTATCCGAGACGCGCGCCTAGCCTCCCTGCATGCATACATTCCGAAGCCATCAACACCTTGATACTTTTTCTTCTGCATCTTCAATACTGACAATCATTGCTTCCAGGCGGCAAGGGTGGAAAGGGTCTCGGCAAGGGTGGTGCCAAGCGTCACCGCAAGATTCTCCGTGACAACATTCAGGGTATCACCAAGCCCGCTATCCGACGTCTCGCTCGTCGTGGCGGTGTCAAGCGTATTTCTGCCATGATCTACGAGGAGACCCGCACTGTTCTCAAGACCTTCCTCGAGGGTGTCATCCGTGACGCCGTCACCTACACTGAGCACGCCAAGCGCAAGACCGTCACCTCTCTGGACGTTGTCTACGCTCTCAAGCGACAGGGCCGCACCCTTTACGGTTTCGGTGGTTAAATGCCGTCGGGTGTACATCTTTGTTTATTCTTCGCTTCCCACTTACTACATCACATCCATATGAATGGATTCACTTCAACTTTCATGTACAATCACGGCACAGCATGGCTTCTTTTCAGTTGGTAGGAGGCCATGACTCGGGACACTGAAGCCCAGACACGAATGGCCATGTGATGGAGGCATCGGCATGGGACTGGTGCATTTCAATACTTTTTTTTTCGGCGTTGGTGGAGATGGAATTGGGTTTACGATGAGCGGCGTCTCTACAGATAGGCGACCACGGATGAATTAGCAAATGTATTTTTCACCAAACATATCAGTGTGAATTGAATGCTTTGTTTCTAATGTTTTGAATCCTGTGTGAACGCGTATTTCTCTGACGCGTTCGACAAGGTACCGCGTTTAACTTCTATCTCTCCATGTGATTCGAGCCTCAGTGAGCAATCCTGTAGGCCGCAGGCGTTCAAGGCAAAACATCTCAAGACAGGCGCATCCTCGTGACCTGTACTCTGTAATCAAGCACCAAGGTCCAAGCTAGATATGTATGATGTCCCCTTGTTTGAAATTGTTTGTTCATTCTCCCCCACCAGCCTATAAATACTTTCTCCCCGCCGCGGCCACCCTTTGTTTAAACACAGGGCTCGTAACTTCCATATTGGCCTTGTAAAACGGGTTCATAATGGCCTTGACCCAGTTATCGTACACCTCCGTAAAGAACATCTTAATGGCCTCTTCTGTGGCCGGGCTCGTGGGATTCGCGCCAATAGCGGTCGAGGACCGAGATGAGCTCGTAGATGTGGGCATCGTGGGTTGATGCAGAAGGAGGAACTTGGCGTTGGCGCCTGTGACGAAGCAGGATATGTAGTTGTTGAAGAGCTTGTCAATGACCTTGAGATACCTATCATGGAGTGTCAGCGCCTGTGCTTCCCCGGATCCGTTTCTTTCTTTTCGATTCAATGATCCCGTTCCCTGTTTCTTCGTGGTCTTTTGATATTCTCTCGCCCCCTTCTTCTCATCCTGGCTTCCTTATTTCCATATAGAAATAGTAGCTTGTGAGGCGCATTTGTGTAAAAAGAGAGCAACCACCCCCTTGGGGAAAGAACGGAGTCATGACCGGAATCCACCTACATATGCCCGTGTGCCCATTGTACTTCCTCGGCAAGATCAAGACTCGAATGCAAGATCAGTTGGTTCAGGTGGCGCAGCTGGTCATTGAAGCGCGACTGGCCATCACCGCCTTGCTTAGATGTGCCGAACTCGTACTCGAAGAGGGGGTTGTCTTGGGCGCCGACAATGGCGAAGTAGTAGCTCATGATGGGGGAGCCGGGCGCGGCGCCTGCGCGGAGATGGGAGGTTGCGTTGGGAGCATGCGGATGTAAATTCTGTGGTAGTTGTTAGGAGGCGATGATGTTGCGGTCGTCCCGGCTGTTCATGACATCTGGATGCTGAGCTGATGGTCAAGTCCGTATCCGTAATAAAAGGTGACCGACTGTGACGAGTTGCCTTTGCGCGGTGGCCGTTGTTTGCTCTGTGGTTCGGGTTCGCTGCAGTGCCCCACCACCTTTTCATTGCACGCCCATTGGACAGTCCTCGTGCATCAAACCAAGACGGCTTCCCGCGACGCCGCCCCATTCATGACGACCAAAAATCATCAAAAAAACCCAAAAAGACCTCTCGATCTGAATCGTTCCGCCGTCGAGGGAGCACACCGAACGAGTCGGCGTCGCATACGAGACTCGGTCTTCTCCCCAAATCGAAATGTTCGGCCCCTTTCGGATAACGAATCCTCTCTCGGGGAGTGTCCTCTGGAAGATACCCTGGCGACTATCGCGCTTCCAGAAGCGGCGCCACAGATTGCGACTCCGAGCGGTGGACAACGTCGTGTCGACGGTGCAGGCCGCGCTGGCGAAGAAGGGACAGAAGATGGAGTCGCTGGATCGGTGGATAGCTGAGATGCCTACTGAGGCGGAGATGCGGCCCAAGGACAAATACACACTCTTCAGTCGTAACGCGAAGTCATACAGGAAGGGAATTCATAGTAAGTTTCCTCCTTCTCTATTCATACACCAGACTGGCTGCTATCTTGTGTGTCATGGTCATGAAGACATATACTGACGGGCGTTTGGTACAGAGTTGCCCAAGTGGACGAGAGTATCACAAAGAGTCAATCCTCCCGGTTACTGATCTCTCTTTGTTTGTCTTTTCGGTTTTGCTTCGGCTTCCCACACTTGCGGCTGGCAGACCGGCGGATGCCAAGGATCGGAGCTTACGACACCTACAACTTTCCTGGTTTTTGAGTTGGGAAACGGGCAACACAGCAGCGAGACTATCTACTGCTGGTCTTGTTATCAATATAGGCTATCAGAAAGCACATGGCCTTTGGGACGAGGCGTTTGAGACAAGTTTTCTCTGCCATCTGGGTGGATTGTTATGGGGAGAAGAAGGAATTGTAAGAGACCATTTTGCAACGGCAACACCATTATTGTAACTATTAGTACATTCGGCGCATCTCTACAGCTTCGCGTCCACGATCACCCACTTGACCTTTATTCTCACTGCACTATGAAGGAGACGTCTCAACTGCGGCGACTCAGCATATGACAATGCTTGGTCATGATGGTGCCATCTCGTCATTGAAATTGTAACACACTAGCTCACGAGATCTAAAAGAAGGAACAAAGGGGGGTATTATTGATCTATCATCATCCTTTGCCCAACTTCCACTTCTCAAGTGGTACCCCTTGACTGTTGCTGTCTTGTCTTTCTCTTCTTTCAGAAGTCATTCCCTGATTTTTCTTTTTCTTTCTTCTTTCTTCCCTTCCTCACCTGATCCGGTCCTCGTCGTCATAATCCCTCTGCTGCAACGCCCGGCCAATGCCACCTCGTCCTTCATCAAAGTCCTCGCGATACTCATCTCTTACCTGCCCGCCGCTCTTACCACGACCATACTGCCTGCCCTCCTCGAAGCCAGGATCCAAATCCGTCCGGATGACTCGCTCGTCGAGCTTGGTACCCCCAATGTACTTCATGCCATCGAGCGCATCCTGATGCGTGTAGTATTCTACAAAACAGAAACCACAGGGCGTTTTCTGGAAACGGTCAAGGCCCATGACCAGACGCTTGAGTTCACCACACTTGGAGAATAGCTCGTAGACTTGCTCTTCGGTCGTGTAGAAGGATAAATTGCCGACGTACAGAGTGGTTGAGTGTTCGAGCGGGTCGGGCTGCACTTCTTGGGAGCCATCGTGGCCATTCGCCTGGTCATCGTCACGGTCGCGCCTGCGCTTATTCTAATCAATGGAACAGTTAGAGGAGGCTTTTGGGAGAGAGCGGTGGGCTTGGTAGAGCCCGAGTTTGGGTTTTGCTTGACAATATGAGACCGAAATCGGGCGCAGATTGGAAGGGCCAGATATGCAAGCATGAAGTGGTATGGCATTCGTACCCTACTAGCAAAATAAGCGCTTGGGCGATCGAGACGCTCGACGGTGCATCGGGGGCCCCCGGAGCGCATGGTCTCGTGTCGTATCGGTGGTGTAGGAATTTAGGAAACCGAGATGCAGACCGGATCAGGTGACGTGTGTTGGAAGGCCGAAGACTTTACAATTTCTCGTCAACAAGGCGCAGCGCTCTACTTTCCTTCAAACGATGTTGCGGCGCGCTGGGCAATGCAATGAGTCTGAATGAATGCAAAAGCGATGCAAATGAGAGGCCAACAAAGATGCAAGTACACGTCTGACCCGAAGCTCGTGCATTGGCAGGGCGCCGCGTAGGCGCGGGACCCATTCACGCAGCCCGGTCCCACGTCAATTTAGGAATTTCCAAATTCCCAGAAATCACATGTTTGAACCGATTATCTTCGGGTTTCCCATGTAAATTCACACGGTCGCCACTAGCATGGCCAGCTATGTACCCACCCAAGCTACAATAGAGCTTTGTCACTCACTTGTTTGAAGTTGTGCACAGAGTATAGTATTCGTACACGGTATCACTGTCACCTGTGTATTTCCGCTGCCCGTACTTTTCGTGTGGTGTACCCCGTACACTGTACAGCGTCGCAACAGACTAGAAAGTCAGGGAGAAGTATGCATGTAAAGCAACGTGAGAACAATCTGTAAATGCGCGGGCATCGAGAAGTCATGTGCACATATTTTTATACAATATACTTGCTGTAGCCTCCAAATCCTCGCGGTTGTTGTAACTTGTGAATCCATGCCCCTGTAGGCTGTCACGGAGTGATGCCATACCGTATACACTGGGAAAATTGACCCGGCAGCGCGCTTTGACCAAGGTCCACAAACCTGCATAATCTCCACATAACCCGTGCCAAACTTCCTTAAGTGAGACCTCTATAGCTGGGATGCCATCCAAAAATACCTTCACATGAGCAGAGATTGCTG
>SRQG01000159.1:0-62419 GCA_018360325.1 Claviceps aff. humidiphila group G2b
TGCTGACTTGCACTGTAAGTTGATGAGGTACATGCTCGAAGAGAAAAGTGGAGTCAAAGGTGGGTCGTACCTGGCGCCGACTGAAATCGTACCTGGCGCGCAGTTCGTCTCTTCAAAGAATTAGATGAAGAAGTTGGTTGATAACTTGACGTTGCACCCTTAACGATTTTGTCCCGTGGCACTGACGCTTGCGAGCGTCTGTCAGACATCTTTAATAGTACCAGTAACCAAATCAACCGGCGATCAATATCTCGGCCCTCCTTTCTTCGCCTCTAGGATCTCTGCCTCGGAGCTGAAGCCGACTCTCAGTCTCTCACAGACACAAGTGCATTCGATTTGCGGTACATGCATCAATCTGGCACAATCACACATGAACCTGACATAATGTCCATTGTCAATTTGTCGTGTATTCAGAATTGCTAATTATTTGCAGCTTTACCCTGTCGCTTAGCGCTAATGCGCGATTATAAAACATCAAAACTTCAACACCAGACTCCAAAATAGTACAGTCTTGACTCAAAGATCAAGCTCGACAGACGCTGAGATGAAGAAAAAGCCTTCAACTTGATGTTTCCAAAACTCCTGACCCCAAACAGAAACGACCCTACCATCATTGAACACATCTCTTGTATGTGCTGCTCACCATACCGTAACCAGATCAACAAGGATTGACCATTTAGTCTTCCATATAAGGATCAAAATAGGGAATCTGCGACAGTGGTCGTTAGCAATGGTACAACATACCCATGGTGGCACAAGCATTGGAAGCAGAGAAGGAAAGACAAGAAAACTGAAGTATGAACTTACTCTCTTTCCAATAGCCTTGTCCAAATACTTTGCAAAATGAGCATCTGAGATCTTGGGCTCAGTCCCCGTGTTGACAAACGCCCGCACCATGCGGTCACGCAGCTCATAAGTGGGAAAGCCGTCCCAATCCACAAGCGCGCCACGCACCCACTTGTGCTTGTCATTCTTGATGTTCTCATCCAACAGCTTTCCAAAGCGGAAGGCGTGTGTTCCAGCTCCGGTCTTGTGATACACAAGTTTGACATGGGCACCTGTCGGGGAACGGTGTCAGCTTCAAGTTATATTGACCAGTCAAGGCTAGAGAATGAGAACGGGAGAACGGAATGACAGGGAGAAAAAGGCATCTTCATACCCTGGAAGCGAACACGCCTGACTTGCTTTCGTGGCATGCGCCTGATGTAACCATCGTGCACAGATGCAGCGACAAGTCTGGGAAAGCCTTCGCCGTCCTTGACCACGACGACGGCATTTTCCCATTCATGACGATGTCCGGAACCAATGCCTGCAACGTGCTGCAGGCCGACATCTTTCTCAAAGTAGTGCTCATACCTGCGCAGATACGTTAGTACTGTAATCTTTCTATTCTTTTTTTCACTTTCCCTTTCTTCACTTGTTGGGAACGTCAGGTACCGCGGTGTATCAATAAAGGAAAAGGCAATGCTGATGCATAGGAATACGTAACCAAAGGTCTGGGCTGTGGTTTTGTGGAATCGTCTCGTTTATGCAGACACAAGTGACCAAACCACAGCCCAGACCTTTGGTTACGTATTCCTATGCATCAACATTGTCTTTTCCTTTATTGATACACCACGGTACCTGACGTTCCCAACATCATCAAGACGAGTGTCAAGACTTACATGTATGCGCACCACCCGTTGTTGCACCGAGAACGCACATAGACATTTTGATTGTCCAAGTGCTCCTTCTTTCGGCATCCGCCAGAGAGATTGGTCTGGTAGGAACTACTCAGGCCCGCGGCCACGTTGCCCTCGGCATCAATAGCTGGCACATTATAGCAGCTGTGAGTGCTATAGTCCAAGACGGGCTGGTAATGCATCGCGTCAGAGGAAGTGCTTTGTGGGAGAGCCTTGGGAACGTGGTGCTTGATCCAGTCAGGATCCACGGTGTCTAGGACACTATTCAGGGTCATGAGATCAGCTGCGCCGTTGTCAGAGACCGGCACAGGGGGGCCGACAAGAGAATGTTCGCCCGCGGTAGCGTTGCTGCGAGGATGTCTGACGAGAGGTTGTCGTGATCCAAGAATACGAGCCGTGATGTTGTCGGCAGGCAGAGCCATGACTGACCCGACAAGGGGCATGGCTGCCACGATGGCCAGTGAGGTCTTCATGATGCTGCGGGGTGGTTAGATCATAGCAAAGCGGGGCCGGGAGAAGGGTAAGAGAGAGAGAATATGGAGAAATCAAGGCAGAGAGAATAGGAAACAGCGAAGAACAAGTGGAAGAAGTAAAGCATGAACAGAATAGAAACAAGGGAATGATGGGAATCATTCCAAAAAAGGTAGCGTGGGATGGAGAGGCCGAAATAGAAGCAGTGCACTTGCAAGCAGGAGGAGATGGAGAAGATGCGAAAATTGAACCATGTAAAACATTGAGACAAAGTGTGAAATGAGAAGAAGAAAGAGGCAAATGAAAGTGAAAGAGCGAGTAGCAAGAGAAAAATGAAGGAAGGACAAGAACCAGTCACCAAGTCGACTCTCGAGAAGAAGAAGTTGAGAACATGTTACATGACAAGGCAATGCTGGGATAAGAGAGGATGTGACAGAAAAGAACGGTAGACAGCAGACTTACTAAAAGTGTTTGTCACCCAATGCAATTGCAATCACACTTTGTTCAATTGCAGTCAAGACAATGGATATGCGGATATGCTTGAGCAAAGAGTCGAGCAGAAGTGATGGATGTGATAGTAGGCTGGTAGCTGAGACAGTGAAGTATAAGTACCAGTGCAAGTGGTAGAAGTAGAAGAGTAATAGAACTCAGGAGTGCGGGTGGTAGCAGAACTAATCGTAGTACTTGTAAGTTGTACGATAGAAACAGAAGAGAACAGTTGGAAAAAATTGAAAAGAAGGGGGGGAGGGAGGGCCGTCTATTTATACTAACTCCTGGAAGAGGTCCCATCATGTCCGATCTCAGAGACGCTTGTGTGCTAGTGTCCAGATTCAAACCGTTGGAGACGCAGAACTAACCTTTGCATGCTCGTCACCAACCCGGGAGACTTGTGGCCAGTATTTGAATGCTCGTACCCGACCTCGGTAGAAGACTAGAAATTATTGACGTCCTGGTGGCGCACTGGCGATGTCTAGACCGTACGAAAGTGTGGGCACCAGTGGCTATCCCAGTGCCCACTAGAGCTTGCAAGTTGTGTAAACTCTCGAGTCTTGACCAACACTTTGTGTCCACTGTCCACGTCTTGTGATCAACAGACTTTTAGGAGCAGAGTCCCAAAGTCTTCCATCTTCTTCTCTCGCCCGCGGCCCTCGTCATGACATCAACACACTTGGCTCTTTTCTATCATGATCCAGTCAAAGATTGTGACGCATCTATATTCTATTGAACGATTTATGAGAATTCTTCTCTTTGAGTGTACAGCATGTGAGATGTTGACATCGAGATTCATCATTCGTCAAATGCAGACTTAACCTACGTCAATCAGTGTTCACCGTACGTGAGGCAGTGAGTTACAAGAAGACTGAAGTCCACATTTTCCAGCGTCAGTCGTGACAGCTGACAAGTTGAATCGTATAGAACATCCATCAACACACTAGCTGAGATGAACGAAACGGTAGCCAACGACACATCGAGTACCAGAAAAACCAGCAAGTCAGGTGCAGACTCCAGACTCCCTGGCGCACCGACAGTCCGACTCTTTTCTGTACACCAAACAGGTATCTCCGTTTCCATTGTCCAATTCCATCCGACTCCGTGTCCACGATCGTCGATAGCCAACCATCTCATTCAAACCTCTCGTTCGGGATGCAAATGCGATTATGCGAATGCAAAAGTGGATGCGAGAAAAAGAATGGCACCGCGCGGCGCGGACCAGGCAGACTGCAGCAGTTTCGTATGGTCAGTTTCCAATTTTTTGAATCAACCAACTTTGGCGGCAGCGTTGCTCGAATAATTCGGAAGTTCACTCTTGTGTTTAATTCCATGCGTAACGCGATCCTCGTACTTCGTACATAGACGCCTTCGATCTTCGCGAACTGCAAGCGTGCTTCATCAGGATTCAGTCGCGCGGAGTGCTCTGGAATGTCTCGTCTCGTCGTGGTTCAGTCTTCAGAGGTGGTGGGCCAGGTGTGCCTATACGTGTAGACAAAGGATTGATGGCATGGTGAAGACTGGTGCGAGTTTGGAAGAAGACCCGAATCCTTCAAGTATGTGAAAGAATAGGAAAAGCAAGAAACGGGGGCAACTTTGAGAGAAACTTGCTGGGCTTGGGTAAGTAATATGTAGTGGTGTAGTGTACTCGTCTGTCATGGCGAGCAGCCAAGTCGCAAAGGCGTCATATGCTGTGGATCTAAAAATAAGAATAAGATCTCTTACGGACCAAGCCTGTTGGTGCTGTTGCAATCACAAGAGTCTAGTGTGCCAATCAGGGAAGTGAAGGCCTCTCAAGTAGGAGAAAGGGCTTTTGAGTTTGGACTAGCAAAATTTGAGCGGCGGGGCTTGTAAGTACCACGTAAAGAAGAAAATTAGAATGGGAAAGGAGAAAAAAGAAAACATACAAGAGAAACTCAAAGAACAGAGAGAATGGGAGAGAAAAGAAGGACAAGGAGAGGCAAAAAAAAGGCCAGGTCAAGGCATTCACTGCCCTCAATCGACGATCTTCTCAAGACTGGACGAGCAACATAAGAGACTGAGAAACAATCATGACTCAGGACTGCACTCGGATTAACGAGTGTTGGCTCAACAGTCGCCCGCTTTAGACCGCTCGGGAGTCGGCGTACACAGGTAGGTAGTCACTCCACCGTACACACAACAATCGTACCACATGTTCAACAGTTCAAGAATGAGCACGAGGTCAACAAGTTCTGCCTTCCCCCTCTTCCCCTTCGTAATCTGCATACAGACTTGCAGCGAAATACAGTTTCATGGCCTCACCACATCGCTTCACCTGCCATTGCATACGCATCACCCATAAATACTCCTCTTCCCCTCCTCGGGCTTCCCGTCCAGGAACAGCTCCATGTTCTCGTGCTCAAAACACAACAATCCGGCTATGGCTGCGCTCTCACGCACAGGATGCCTGTAGTACCATACCAGGTTCTTGTGCTCCAGCCCGTCCAGAATGATATCGTAGTACTCTGCGTCCCCTTTGTAGGGACAGCTCGTCACGAGGGCCGACTTTCGCAGCAACTTCGGATCCACGGCAGCCGGGGATATGTAGTACCGCACGGGGCGGCCGGTTTCGTGGAGGTGGATAGAGGAGTCAACTTTGGCGATGGTCTTGCCCAGGAGTTTGATCTCGAAGGATCGTGAGGAGAGAAGGGTGTCTACCCGTTTGAAGGGGTCTTTGGGGTGGACATAGATTGGCGTGTCTTCCTCAAGCCATTGATCTAGTTGTCAGTTGTAACAAAGATGAGAACACGTGCATGGAAAACATAACATTAGCCACGATCTCCATTGATAGCAAACTGTATCGAAGATCTCCAAGGAGAGTGAACTTCGTACCCATTGATCCAAATTCGAGTCGCACAAGACCTGCGATGGCGCCCAGGCTCTTATCCTCTGTGAAACGAATGACGCGATCCGTTTTGCTGGCTTTGATGCCAGGTCGCGGTCGAATGTTCAACTCGACCAGGGCGGCACGCGACACACCCTCGCTTTTGATCATCTGCAGGTCTCTGCAGTAGCAGTTTTTGATTTCGCTCATTGGGAAGTAAAACTGCGGGTAGGAGTCGTGCTCCCAAACATAGACCGATTTGGCTGAGTCCACGATAGTGGTTCTATTGTAGATGACGCGAATCCGACGCAATGCCGGGTATACTTTGCGAGGGCCATTTCTGAGTATAGAGCTGGCCAGTTCGGAAAGACTACTGGGATGTAAGCGAGAGAAAAAAGGGGATGAACTGAAGCAAAGACAGACCGTCTGTCTTCGTAGTGGCAGGTGATGCAGCCAAGGGTATGCTTACTCTACTCCAAAGCCACCCGGTCGTGACATGGCCCTGTGTTTCTTCTTTTCCTTTCTCCTTTTTCCCTTTCTTTCTTTCTCCTGCGCGATGTTCACGCCGTAAGCAGGTAGAACGTGTATAACTGATGGCGTGAGGTAAAAAGGAAAACTGGACCCGCGAAGATGGATCTGTTAGATATTTGTATTGCTTGAGAAGGATAGAAGAAGAAAGAGAGAGAGACGACGACGGTCATATTTGACGTCGGACGACAAATCGGGACATAGGCATATGTAATGATGAGCAACACAAAGAGCCAACACGCACTTTATGCGTCTGGCCTGCTGCACCCTTGTTCAAGTCGTGCAAAGTCGGAGGAAGTGCAGAGTGCAAGGTCAGCACTACCCCGCATCGATCTAATCATATTTCGATTTGCATGCGCGACGATTCTTCATGACGCAACTGCCCGTGCCCTTGATGCGGGCCCGTGAGGCGTCAGAGGCCTGAAGGGCTGCAGAGCAGAGTGCCTGTTGCAAGGCAGCGTTCTTATCAAGGCCTCTGCCGTACTGTTGACTGTTGTACACCCAAGTTGGCACCGCCGGCAGCCATGTGTCCGTCGTGGGCTGGTGTTGTCGTTCGAGGACGGCGTCTGTGCAGACGTGGAGTTTCATCGAGTGGCAGCACACTGTAATATGGTAGAAAGCTGTGGTCAGAATGGCAAGCAGAGGTGGAACGCGAGACGGTCAAGGGGCTTGCGAAGTTGCGATGAGGATGTCTGTATTGTTCGTTGGATTGGTCACCATGTTTCATTACCATGGTAAACGTGGAAGGTGGGTCATGGACTTGGAGCTTCAAACAATCTGACATGTCCAGTGTCTATCCATGAAGCATTATTGTCGTTAAGAAGAGATGGGAGTGATCGGACTAGGTAGAGGTCGCTGTTGTAGGTCCTCTTGCTGCATTACAGCAGCCGAACGCCATCACCGAGTCTTCCTCATCCGACTTCCGTCAAGAGACATCAGGCAGTCGGTACCGAGACTGGAGCGCGGACTCTAAGATGACGCATCACAGCTGGGCAAGATGCATCTTGCTGTGGGTTGACACGTCGCGGCGTCATGCGAGGCGGCTGACGGACGACTCTGCCAATGCATCCTTCCAATGCCACTTTCGGCCGTCCCAACTCCCGACCCTGATACAAATGTGACAAGCAAATGGTAAGCCAGAGGCATCAAATTGTGAACTTTATGTAATCATCCATAGAATGTGAATTTCGAAGGCATAGGTACTCGCTCTCCTACCTCATTGGGCGCAGAACGGGTGGCGGCGAGCTAGTAAGGGGTTGCCACGAGAAGCTGGGGAGCACGCACCGCCATCGGGACGCAGCATTGTGAGGTAGGTTTCGAGTTATCGGAGTGAAACGTGGCGTTGTCATCGCAGGCAAGTCATGCCGTCGCAGACGGAATCGGCACGCGAGATGAAGAAGTCATGAAGACGTTCGTGAGCTCTCAGCTGGCTGACCGGCACGTTAACGATGGACGAACATGCGTTGGACCGTTGTTGCGTTGACAGCCAACAATGCGACGCTTTCCCGAGTGGAAGTACCTATTGTCCTATCAAGCAGTAGCATCCTCTGTCCTAAACAAGAGCTTTCTCGAATTCCCTCACCCAATGAAGTGACACTGCTGTCTTTCCTAGGAAGGAGCTTCTCTGATTTCCAAGGCACCTAGTAAAAGGGAGTGGCAGTGTCTCTTTCCCCAAGAATACTTCGTAAGATGCAATCCAATCAGTCACGCGAGCTGCCTACCTACTGTGACTCGTCGTCATGAACTTCAACATGGTGTCAAATAACACGTCGCTTGTATGATCCATCATCCATGGCAATCGGCAAGCGCGGGGGAGCGCAAGGACGCAGGGACTCTGTAATGTGTATCATATGAAACAGGAAGGGAATGCCAATGACGCCTTTCCGGTCGCAGCCGAGAGCAAATCGTTGCAGCCTGCACGTGCAACACTGTGTATACTATACCTACCTAATGATACGTGATCCTGTTGCAAGACGTCGTGAGAAGCCGGGACCGGCTACTCGAGGCTGACAAGAGCACGGAGGAATTTCAATGGATTTTGATGTTTAGAAAGGATGATAGGTAGGTACCTTACTTCTTGGCAAGCTCTCGCCCAACCGAGGTCGAGGTTGACCCACGACAAAGTACATCGACTATCGACAGGGCACTGACAGAATACACCAACCGAAGCAGGTTGATTGCAAATTGCCCCAAGAAGGCCTTCGGCGGTTTACCGGTGCGTCTCGCGACTCTCGCCAGATGATTGGTCCCCGCGCGATCTGAGGTTGTGGTTTGTTGAGGGATTTACAGATTCAGATGGATAGTGGGGTGTTGTGTCCGGTTTGATGGGCCAAACCTTGTCTCTTGTCGACGGTTGACGTGGCTTCTGGTTGGTTTCAGGAACCAGGAAACCAGCGCATAATATAGCACTATTGTGCAATAGGTATAGTGAATGCTACAGGGCATGCTATAGGGAGCTATCCACTATCGAGCCTGTAGAGCGCAGCTTCCCCGCCCTTGAGTCCCCTCAAGCCGGCCGGCCATCACACAGCTGCCTCTCGCGCCCGGATCGGGGGCCAAAGCATCAACAGTGAACACCAACAACACCACCATTCCAGGCCGCCAACCAGATCACGATGCGGTCGTCGCTTATAGCCACCGGCCTTGGGTCCCTCCGCGCTGCTGGCGCACGTCCAGCCGTCTTCCACGCGCCCTGGGCGGCTATCTCCCGCCCGGCATCTCGTCGCTCAGCTGTCGAGCAAGCCCGCGGCGGCGCCACGCTTGTTGACACTCCAACCGCAACCACGCATGATCAAATCGACGCCCTCGAGACTGCGGCAAGACAAGTCGATGCCACCTCGATCCTCAAAGCCGCAGTGCGTGCTACCGGTCCTCGACAGAACTGGACGAGAGAGGAAATCGCCGCCATCTACTACCAGCCGCTTCTGGAACTGGCGCATCAAGCCGTGAGTTGAACCCCGCGACCCCGCCATGAACGGCGCCGAACCACCAGATCTACCAGATCTACCCGCCACACAGAACAGACCATTAAAGACAAGTGTACACGCCAGACTAACCATGGCGCAAATCACCATCATTCTGATTTCTTGTCGATTTTTGCCTGTTTTTTTTTGGTTCTTTGCTTCCTTCTCTCTTCCACATAGGGCGTGCTTCACCGTCGCTTCCACCACCCCGGCAAAGTCCAGCTCTGCACCCTCATGAACATCAAGACCGGCGGCTGCACCGAAGACTGCTCCTACTGCGCCCAAGCCACCCGCTACCAAAAGGGCACCGGTCTCCAAGCCAAGCGTGTCGAGACAGTCGAGTCCGTTCTAGCAGCGGCCAAGACGGCCAAAGAAAACGGCAGCACCCGCTTCTGCATGGGCGCCGCGTGGCGCGATATGCGCGGCCGCAAGAACAGCCTCAAGAACATCACCGATATGGTCAAGGGCGTCAAGGCCATGGACATGGAGGTATGTGTTACCTTGGGGATGATTGACGATGAACAGGCCCGCCAGCTTAAAGATGCGGGGCTGACGGCCTATAACCACAATGTCGACACGAGTCGCGAGTTCTATCCCAATGTTATTACCACGCGCTCCTATGACGAGCGTCTCAAGACGCTGAGTCATGTCCGGGATGCGGGCATCAATGTCTGCTCTGGCGGGATTTTGGGTCTGGGTGAGTCCTCCGAGGACCGTATCGGCCTTTTGCACACGGTCTCGACGCTGCCGTCTCACCCGGAGAGTTTCCCTGTCAATGCTCTCGTGCCTATCAAGGGGACTCCTCTGGGGGATACTACGCCGCTTGCTTTTACGAGTATGTTGCGGACTATTGCCACAGCGCGGCTCATTATGCCGGCGACCATTATTCGCATCGCGGCCGGGCGAAAGACCATGTCGGAGGAAAAGCAGGCCTTGTGTTTCATGGCCGGAGCGAATGCCATCTTTACGGGAGAGAAGATGTTGACGACCGAGTGTAATGGCTGGGATGAGGATAGCGCGTTGTTTGGCCGTTGGGGGTTGGAGCCGATGAAGAGTTTTGAGAAGAAGGCTGTCGAGGGGCTGGAAGCGGCGTGATACGAGTAAAGGGAATGAAATAAAGAAGAGTGATGGGGGAGAGGGGTGTTGAAAAGTGGAATCTGAATAAGTGAATGATATTGAATGGATTGTGTTTTGGAAAAGAAATGATAGCAAAATATAAACCCATAGATGGATGTCCAAGCAGCATCTATCGCATTCGTGGAATCTATGGCATTTATGTTCAGCTGGTCCATGATCAATGAAGTAGCGTCGTGATGAACAAGAGATACTATTACTAGGTCCCCTAGGACTGTGCTAATAGAGGTTGGTGGTGCTGATTGCACAGAAGCGCAGAAAAGAACTTGTGTAGACGCCAAGAGGGATGCAAGTGAATCATGAGGGAATCTAGGGAAGAAGCCAAGTCATGAAGAGCACAACGCGTCGATCGATGTGATCGACTGATCAAAGAGCAAAATTAGAACCCTTCTTTGGAAGTTCGTAGAAACATGAGGCGCGCATTTCTCTCCAACCTCCCCGGTGGTGACGAGAGATTGCCTATTCATCCCTGTTCGACGACGTCGCATGGCTTGTTTTGAAAGCTTGGATGGGCGTCCTCGCCCACGAGGTGAGATGCCCCAATCTTGATGCGTGAAGCGTATTCTATTTCCGCATACAAGGGTTCTGTAGATTCGCGATGTGCATTGTGCGCGGCTGATTACACGCTATTCCTCATGCGACGCGTCGTATGCTTAGTTATTATATCCAATGGCTTTAATAATACCTTAAAAAAGGGCGTTGTGGTGTCGCCATCGCTTCTGAAAGATGATTGATGGCTTGGTTGCGGATGAAGGTGCTGGTTAGTGTTCGGGTTAGTGGTTAGGATTAGGATTAGGTGGATATTATGGATTTTGGGAGTCCCGGGTTGTATGACCATTGACCATTGACACCTCCCTTTGCATTGACGCGACGTCCCCACTATACCAGGTTCCTACAGTAACTGAGGTACGGAGTACATACCTACGTATGTATGTACCTTGCGAAGTTGTGATGGACCTGGAAAGAAAAAACGTCGCTTCTGTCACCGCGACGCATCAGCGACCAAACATATTCGACGTGTTCGCACTACTTTGTATAATCGCTTCTTGGCCTGTGGCTCATCTTCATCTGCCAGGAAACTAATTGTTACCACATATGTACCGTGCGCGAGCTTCTCGCAATCTCCCCAACACAGCATGTCTTCATCCCATGCTGAGCCCACGATGGCAGATCTGGTCGACTCTGGCCGCGGCAGAATCGAGACGGCCCGCGCCTATTCCGCGGCGGCGACCAAAGAAAACGAGCGTGCATTGGAAATCTTGACAATGGTAAGGTTTCGTGGCAGCGTCAGAGAACGTTTGAGGAATTCACCTGTCTGACAATCGCCTTTTTTGACGGAAGGCCATAAGAAGCTGCCTTTGCGCCAGAGGCATCGCACAACGCAAATGCGGCTGCAAAGACTTTGAAGAAGCCGCTGTCGACGGGAACTTGATCTTCGAAGAAGCAATGGGAGAGCATTATGATTGCAAACTTCTCTGGAAGTCCTGCAAGTGCGACAACGTACATCACATCCAGGCTTTGGATCTACGATCTACGATTTATGAGACTATGGGCGAACTTCGCCTCGCTGTAGAGGACGCCGAATGGATGCTGGAACTGGCTCCTCGACTACCAGATGTACGCAAACATTCTTGCCTAGGCCGTTCGAGGCCTTCGTTGCTCCGCTGACCAAATCCGACTCAAGGGATACCTTCGTTTGGGGAACCTTGCACGGCTGCAAGACAATAAAGACTATGCTTGGAAGCTTTATGAGGCTGGGATTGAGGCAAGTAAGGACACTGCGCCAGACTCGTCTCCCAAACTGCAGGTAAAGTTCATCATGACACGTTATCCAGCACATTTTGTGTCTAACCAGTCGGGGTTCAGCAACTGTACGCCCTCTGCGGACACACCTTTAGAAAAGATCCGTTATGCCTGCCCGCTGAGATCGTCGGGCTCATCTTCTCGTATCTGAGCTGGGATGAAATTCTGTACGTTGTTCCGCCCATCCCTTTCCATGCATCGCGTACCTACTATGTACCAACTCGTTGCCAAACTGTTTTGGGCCTTGGCTGATACCATGCACGATAGTCTCGTCCTGCGCGTTTCCAAGAAATGGAAACGCGAGCTCACGAGCCCCGTGCATGGAATTCTATGGAGAAACATTGTTTTTCCCCATAATGCAGAGTACATCTGGACGATGCCACACCCCGCCCAGATAAGAAAAATTCTTTCCTGGGCAGGAGATGGAGGTGCCAGGAAGATCGTGATAGAAAATGGCGGGGTATTCCCTGAACCGCTTGTGTTGTCGCTGCTCAATGCATCACCCAGCTTGGAGCATTTGGTGCTTCACAACGCACCACGCCTGTCGCTTCCTTCGAAGAGAAATGTATGGAACAAACTCAAAAACGTCTCCATCTCCTGTCAATCCTACTATTTTTGGGACTCCTATGCGAACAATCCTGGGGGATTCCCTCGAATGTTCCTTCAGAATGCTGGTAGCTCTTTGGAGCATCTCAGCCTGCATGGAATCCCATCACAATGGTACCACGGAGCGCTATCAATACCTTGTCTTCCCAAGCTGAAGACTTTGCAATTAAACGGTGCCAGAGAAGACAAGGGGCTATTTCCTATAGTATGCCCCCCCCGCTCCAAAGAACCGCAGTGGATATACTTCTTCGTCCTCTTTATCGCTACGTGTATAGAGCTAAGGGGCGCGCGTGAAAGCGAAAAGCTAACTCATTGAGCCTCCTTAGTTTTCTCTCTCCGTCACCTTTCCAAGACTCGAACAGCTTCATATTTGCAACGAAATGTATTCCCTCGGGCTGGAGCCCACGGAAATTTGGCGAGGAAATTGGGATGAAGTATGGCCACATCTCAAGGTTCTCAAGGTCAACTTTAATCCTCTACGTTCATACAACGGACCGGCAATATCGATTATGGCGATCCGATACCTGACGGCCCTCATATCATTACAACATTTACATCTCCTGTTCGAGAGCCAGGACTGGCCTCACCTATTCTGCGGTAGTCATGGCCTACTCTCTGATTCCGACGTTTCGCGTTATTCAGATTTCCAAAATTTGCGTTCTGTCAGACTCCTCAGGGTTAATGCTTTATCGCTCGACGGAGCTCGAACTTTGCTCTCGAACGCAATTAAGACGAAACAGTTGACAACATATGACCTTGTTTTCCCCGAGGAGCCTTCCACCGGCAACATTGGAGACACAAGCATTCGCCATTTGCAAGGCTACGAATGGATGCGCGGAGCTCCCTCGATCCACACGTTGGGATGCTTTCAATTCCGCTTCCCTCTCGATGCCGAAACGGACGAGGATATGCTCTTGCCGCAGTTTCTGGCCACATTTCCCAACTTGCGGACGTTGATTATCAGTTCCCAGGAGTACAGAACACCCGAATTTGTCAGGCTGGTAGTCGCGATCTTGAAGGTCACGCATCTCACGACTATCTACACGCCATGTGTCGATGGTGTGTTCTTGGAACAGCTGACGGAGACGGCAAAAGAGTACGGTGTGCAAGCGTTTGCCAATCGTCCGCCAGACCAGTGGCCGATGTCGTTGGACTAGCTGAGGGAGACGACACAAGAGTACGGTATGCAATCGGTTACCTATTATCCGGCAGAGCATACGCTGCTGCCACTGGAGCCGCGTTAGCATGAATACGCTTCAATGGGTATGTTTTGTGCGTGCGTGCGCGACGTGAGCGCACAATTGACTACATACCCATGTTTGTAGCGGCAATAGTGACATGCGCAGACTCTATCGCGAAACACTCGCAAGTCAGTAGATATATCGCTTCATCGACAGGCTACAGCAGTGACACCAACAATCACCTACATGTACCTTGATTGGACCACATGGCTGTGCGTTCCATTAGTCTCGAATCGCTGACAGCTCGAGGCATGATGAGGCGGCGGAGGACGCCAGGTCGTCGGGTTGTTGTAGACTCGAGAAACTTTTCCCACCACCGCCAATGGCCCTTTGGGGGTCCGGAGGCTCACTTCCGTCTTCAGGTCAATGGGCAAGAGGATGGAAGTACAGCGATTGTATGACTGAGATTGCGCTTTCGCACTACGTCTTTAGGTACGTAGGTACATACGTGGAATTTGGAAAAGGCAAACGACACGTCGTGTTCCCGCGACGCGTTGCAACAGCGGCCAAGCATACATATTATTTGTACCAATAACAGAGTTTCATGATCACTTCTTACGGTATTGCCTGTTACAGCTGTGGCTCATGTTCATCTGCTGCCACGATACCATATTTACCGTGCGTGATCTTCTCATAGTCTTCCCTACAGTGCTTCGGAGCCTGAGCCCACGATGCAGATCTGGTTGAGTCTGGCCGCGTCAAACTTACAGTGGCTTGCGAGACTTCCTCAGTAGTTCCCCCCGTCGGGCTTTCCATCCAGGTTGACAATCCCTTGAAGTGTGAGGTCGCAATAGTTTGGAGAGCAGTTCCTGTGTTTCACTCTCCATGTACTGTTATCGCTGCGCACTCTTCTAGCCTCTGGGATCGTCGTTAGATCCTGAAACGTCAATTCCTCTTGAGGTTCCTCTATGTCCTGAAGAGCGCTGTCTGGCTCTTGAAGTTGATGCACCCGATAGTGATACACTGTCGGGATCTTAAGCTCTACTTCATAGACTCCTCGCTGGCATTCATGGGACTCTCACACCCTCTGCTGGAAATTTCGCACTCTCTCCTGGAATTCTCGCAACGACTGACTCCCAGAGGTTCTGACTCCTATCTGTCTATAGCCAATTGATTATTGAAGTTTATAAACTCGCTACGGCTCGTTGTTTACTCACCGCCAGCCCGAAAAATCATCTTTCTGACACCATCCTCTTCTACAACTTACTGCACGCACTGATCCTTCCAGCCTCCCCATTCACCACCCCCTCTGAAGGCACCCGAACAGCAACCCCCTCCTCAACATCACCAAGCTCCTCCCTCAGCCACGACTCAATCGCCAAACAAAGCCTCCTCACCTCGTCCCTCGTATTCCCCGCGTGTAGACACAACCTCACCCGATCCGTGCCCTTCTTCACCGTCGGCGCCACAATCGCTCGCACCACGAACCCCCTCTCCTGGCAGTACCGCGCCAGGCTCCTCGCCCGATCCGAAAACAGAGGCACAATCGGTGACGCGGGCGCCTCGGTCGGTACTCGCAGGAGGCTCGCCGGCGGGCGATACTTGGTCGATAGGGCGGACAGGAGCTGGTGCGCGAGGGAGGTAAGGGCGAGGAGGTTCCGCGCGAGGGGCGTGGCTTGGCCCGTGGAGAGGAAATCGTACGCGGTTTGGATGGCGGTGAGGAGGGGGAAGCCGAGGGCGGTGGTGTAGATGAGGCTGCGGGCGTAGTTGATGAGGTAAGCGCGGGTTGGGGGGGAGCATAGAACGGCGGCTGTATGTGACGCGGTTAGCGAGATATATATTTCAATATGGGAGGAGGATCGAGAAAGTAATAGGCCAACATGTTTCACCATTCCTGTTGTGCGACAGAAATGAGTAATGAATTGAGCAAAGCAAGGGGGGGAAATGGATGGGGGCGATAGTGGTCACCCTTTTTGACCTCGTTACTCAAGCAGTTTGCCGAAGA
Organism: Claviceps aff. humidiphila group G2b; assembly: GCA_018360325.1. Taxonomy (NCBI): domain Eukaryota; kingdom Fungi; phylum Ascomycota; class Sordariomycetes; order Hypocreales; family Clavicipitaceae; genus Claviceps; species Claviceps aff. humidiphila group G2b. The sequence continues at coordinate 15,708 of SRQG01000159.1, forward strand.
CGAAAACCGGATCAAACATGGGAGATTAAATAAAGGAATAGGAAAGGAAAACTCGACGAAAGGAGCAAGAAAGTGGAAAGGGTGAGGGAAAAAAAAAAGAAAAGAAGAAGAACTCTCACCTCCCGCACAGCCCATGGCCTTGCCAAACGTGTGCACCCGCGCCCATATCCTATCCTCCAACCCCAAACTACTCACCATCCCGCGGCCTTTTTCTCCCATCCACCCCGTTGAATGAGCCTCATCAACGACAATGTAGCCATTCCCATGCGGCAGACAGGCCTCCACGCAATCCACGATGTCTTGTAGCGGCGCGAGGTCCCCGTCCATGCTATAGACCGCCTCCACCGCAATGAAGATGTTCCTTCTTGTTCGTCTTCTTCGACTCCTTGTATTTTTCGTCCTCGCACTCCCTTCAGCTAACATATCATTGACCTTGCTTGCATTCTCATCCCCATCCCCATCCTCATCCGCATGCTCCTCCCCGTCAACATCCTCACAATCAGCCCTCTCTAACCCCTTCAGCACCTCCTCCAAGCTCGGCAACCCATCTTCCACGAACCCCCCTTCTCTCCTCACGCAATTATGCGCAAAAGCAACCCCCTTCCCTCTACTCAACTTCACCCCATCATGCACACTTGCATGAATCAGCTCATCATACACCACCACATCCCCCGCCTGCGGCGCACATCCAAACAGTCCCGTGTTCGCCTCGAACCCCGAATTGAAGAGCAATGCCGTTGGTGCGCCGTGGAAGGCTGCTATTTCGTGCTCGAGGGCCTCAGCGAGGGGGGAGTTGCCGTCTAGGAGGCGGGAACCGCATGAGCCGAGTGAGAAGGTTTGCGCCTGCGTCTGCTGATGAGTCTGGGGGAGGGAGGAAAGGGTGGAGGAGGAGGCCGGAAGAAGAGGAAGGGAATCTTGGGCTAGGCGCGCGAGGTATTGCTGCTTGATGGCGGGGTGGCTGGAGAGGGAGAGGTAGCCGTTGGAGGAGAAGTCGATGGTGTTGGGAGAGGGGAGGGTGAGTGTTCGGAGGCGGTTGTTGATGGCGCGGCGGGCGAGGAGGGAGGAGTAGAGTTCGTCGAGGGATGTGAGTGGCTTGGTCATGATGGGGGTGGGTGAGGGGAATATGGCGCAGAGGCAAGTCGAAGTTCTAGCTAATGTTGAAGTTGAAGCTGTATCCGGTCGATTCGGAGCTGGAATCTGAAGTTGGAGCTCGAAGCTACCTCCTAGGGTTCAGAGCTCGGGACTCAATTTGGACCGGGGACCGAAAACGGGGACCAGATCCAGGAACCAGGAACCAGGGGATAATTGAGCTGGCGTGATGGATCATGGGACCGGCAATTCGATCATTTCGGTCTGGTGTTTCGACTCAAACTCTCGATATGGTCATGGACTGTCGTTGACGTGTACCTAGATAGATACCCTCCTCTGCTCAACCCCATCAGCTATGTAGGAAAATCCTCATTCGCAGCAACCAGCGACCGTGAGTCGTGACTCGGACCGTCCATCTCCATCAAGGATCTCTCCACCCAGCCGGGGATCCGAAACTCAAGAAAAATGCCGCGGTCTCTTGATGCTGCCTCCGGTCCAGTTGGTTCCACTCCCCTGCGGCCCCCCAACAAAACCCAACAAACCCCGCGCTCGCTTCCACCTCATGAGAGGTGCAAAGCAATTACATACATACATACCTACATATTGGCTTTCACGCCAGACATCCGCCCGCCTGCATCGCCTCCGGGGCATCTGGGCAGCGCAACATCTCGGTCGGCGTCACCACCGCGATGAAGTCGCCGCTGGCCGCCCTCCTGTGGCGCTCCCTCCGCGTGTACCAAGTCTTTGGGGCCAATACGGATGTCGGCAAGACCATCTTCACCACGTTGCTGGCCCGAACGGCGCGGAAGAAAGCGCAGGATGAGCACGTGGCGTTTCTGAAGCCTGTATCGACGGGGGCGGCGGATGAGGCTGATGATCGGTGTGAGTTTGTTGGTGTTGTTTATGTGATGATGATACATATCCTGCTGTGCCTGACGCTTTTCTTTGTCTTACTGCTGTCGCTTTTGCTGGGTGTTGCCGTTTTGCCAATGTACCCTTAAATGCCTCCAAGTGCCTTGCGCAGCGTTAGCATCTAACAAATGTGACGATAGATGAATTTCCACACAACGAGGAGAACAATTCTCCAAGTAATATAGCCAGTGGAGACGCAATCAAGTGCATCGTTAACCTGCGATGCTAAAACAGACACTTGGCTTGCTTTGCACCCGGTGTATCTCGCCGCACCTTGTACCAATACGACATTCCGTGCAGCCCTCATGCTGCCGCCCTGGCCTCGGGGAGGGTATGTTCTTTTTCATGTCATCTCAAGTCTTTTCCCTTCCTCCACACCATGAATTGCCCTCAACTTTTTGACTTTTTTTTTTGATGGAGAGGGAAGGCTTTGAGTGATGTCTCGTGTTCTGCCTCATAGACTGGACTAACGTGAATTACCGCCAGCCCATCCCATCTAATGATGCTCTCCTCGCCGAGTGCTGCGCCTTCGCCGCCCAATGCGCCGCTGCAGCCAGCAGCAACAGTGGCTGGCTGTTCATGGAAACCGCCGGCGGCGTCCACTCACCCGGCCCATCAGGCCAAACTCAAGCAGACCTGTACATTCCTCTGCGCGCGCCGGCCTTGCTCATAGGCGACTCTCGCCTCGGCGGCATCTCTCAGACCATCGCCGCGTATGAGTCTCTCCTGATTCGCGGCTACGATGTCGAGGCGGTGCTGCTCTTCCGCAATGCGCGCTACGAGAACCATCGGTTCCTGGCCGACTATTTTATGCAGAATCACCGAGTGCCAGTGAGCTCAGTGGCAGAACCGCCAAGGAGAGATGAGCAGGACGCACGAGGAGACGAGGCTGCCATGCGGGCATATTATGACGGAGCGGACTGTGAAGATATGGCGGGCCGACTGCTGGAGACGCTGCGTGGCAATCACGAAGAGCGACTGTCTAACTTGGACTCCATGGCTTCGAGAGCAAGTCAGTGTATATGGTACCCATTTACGCAGCAGAGTCTTGTTGGTCCGCAGGACATCATGACGATTGACTCAGCACATGGAGATTATTTCCAGACACTTGCGCCGCCGCTACCTCTTCCGCAGATGACCAACACTCCAAACGCAGACATCGCCAGCATCACCACCGGCAACGAGAGCTACATCCCAGAGAAAGCCCCTCCCGCCCTGCGAGCCTCCTTTGATGCGTCCGCCTCGTGGTGGACCCAAGGCCTCGGCCACTCCAACCCCAAACTCACCCTCGCGGCCGCCCACGCCGCCGGCCGCTACGGCCACGTCATGTTCGCATCCGCCATCCACCAACCCGCCATCTCCCTCGCCGAGGCTCTCCTCAAGAGCATGCGGAATCCCCGCCTACGCCGCGTTTTCTACTCTGATAACGGGAGCACTGGCACTGAAGTCGCCGTCAAGATGGGCCTTCGCGCGGCTCGCACACGCTATGGCTGGGGCCCGCGCGAGAAGCTGCACATCTTGGGGCTCAAGGGCGCGTATCACGGCGATACTATGGGCGCGATGGACTGCGCAGATCCAGGTATCTACAATGAGAAGATTGAGTGGTACGAGGGCAAGGGCTACTGGTTGGACTACCCAACTGTGCTGTGCAAGAGTGGCCAATGGACCATAAGTGGCATGGCAGCCCATGGGAAGAATCAAGGTATTTCCTCGGCTGGGGATGGATGGCCAGCCCGGGTTTATGATAGCTTGCATAAGATCTTCGACGTAGAAGCCCGGGAGGCGGCTGGGGAACACGCCATGTACGAAAAGTACATCACATGTACACTACAGCATCTGCAAGACCAGGGCCGAAAATTCGGCGCCCTGATGCTAGAGCCCATCATTCTCGGCGCGGGAGGCATGCAATTCGTGTAAGTGTCCGCCATTCCCCCCCCCCTGGGAGTCCGGGAATCCTATCCTGCCACTAACATTTAATGCCTCTCTTCACAGCGACCCTCTCTTCCAACGAACCCTCGTGAACACGGTCCGCAAATCCCCTCATCTCTTCGGCACACCGACGCAGACCGCAGGCGCCCCTGACAACGGCAGCAACAATACCAACGACTGGACAGGCCTCCCCGTCATCTTTGACGAAGTCTTCACAGGTCTCTACCGTCTTGGCCGTCTTACCCCTTCCTCTTTCCTGGGCGTCCACCCAGATATTTCTGTCCACGCCAAGCTCCTCACGGGTGGTCTCGTCCCGCTCTGCGCAACACTTGCCTCGGAGAGTATCTTCAACACGTTCCTCAGTCCGGATAAGACGGATGCGCTGCTCCATGGACATAGCTACACGGCGCATCCGATTGGTTGTCAGGTGGCGCTGGAGTCACTGCGGGAGATGCAGGCTATGGATAGGAGCGGTGCGTGGGACTGGGCACGGGAACAGGGTTGGCAGCAGCAGCATCAGCAGAAATCGAAGCATACAGAACTAGGAACAGTGGAAGTGTGGTCTACGTGGCCGCGTGGCTTTGTGGAGGATCTTTCTCGCCTCACGGACAAGGTAGATGGTGTGTGGGCGCTGGGTAGCGTCCTGGCTATTCACATGAGAGATGCGGCCGGCTCGGGGTACAGCAGCAACGCGGCGGTCGGTCTGCGGGAGAGCTTGGCAGCGGGGAGACCTGATGGCGAGGCCGGTCCGTGGAATGTACATAGCCGTGTGTTGGGGAATGTGCTGTACGTTATGGCGAGCCAGGTCACGAGTCAGGAGAGCGTGAGGCAGCTTTGTGAGTTGCTGGTTGAGAGTCTCGGTCGGGGAGTGACGAGATGATTCCACGGGCGCCGATCGGGGGAAATGTAGATGGTGATGAAGCCGAAGAGATGCCAGTCTACATTAGTCAAGGTCTTTTACGCCTCTTTTCTCATGAAGACCTTTATCGCGAGGTTGGCGTGGAAGTCTGTGGCGCTCGGCCGGAAAAGGGTTGCTGGTTACACATGCTGTCGCAGGGTACCTAGGTATACGTGTGGGAATATTTACAGCACAAACCAGTGGCCAGTCGGCTGTCCACCCTTTCGTGTAACGCATTCTTTGAAGCAACAGCTGTTTTGTACCTGATGTACCTAGGTTCATACATAACATGTACATAGCAGCTGTCGTTGAGTTGTCGTGAAATTAGCCTCAGCGGGGGTGAAAGGTGAGTGGGCCACGCACGGGGCTTGTAGCGGCCCCAGCTGCAGATGCCACTGCGTCAAGACTCAACACCACAAAAGAAAAGCGCTCCCTCCTCCTCGACTTCCCGCTCTCCTTCTCCCAATTCTGGCCAGCCACCATCGACCGACGACTATTGTTGTCTGCACATTTGAATGCATTTATTCTGCCCATGTGCCTTGGATCCCCTACCAAGCCAACATACTCCCTTTTCCCTTTTTATCCATCTCCTACCTACATTGTCTGGTGAACCGTGAAGCCCAGGCTCTCGAGGTGGTGCGACAGTTGAGGTCTCCTCGCCTCGATGTGGCTATTTAATCAGCACGCACATATAGACGTACATATTCATCTGGCGCTGGGAATTCAATGGGCCTGAGGACTGCCTGAACTCTTTGGTAGGCGACAGCCCATCTGAGTTGGAGTCGAATTGGACGCCATCTGTTCTCAAGCAACTCGTCCTACTGCCGTCCCTTTGCCTAATTGATGAGGAGCAAAAAGAATATGGTAAGGAAGTTTCACGCTTACTGGGAGGCTCTGGTTGGCTTTCTAATTCTACAAAGCCTGAATTCCTGATCAGCATGAAATAGGTCGGCTGCTGGCTACAGTGTCTGGCGTGCTGCAACCACTACAACATGTTGCAATGAGACGTCCACGAGGTATTTTGATCGCCATTGACTTGAAATGCACTTAACAATGCATAGATCATATCCGCGTACTTCTTTGAAGTACGAGGCAGTTCACGGCTCTGCCACGATTCTCACGATATCGGACTGCCTTGGTGCTCCGGAGACTCAGACTTCTCCCAACGGTCCACCTGGGCGACTCAGCTTTCGTCCCGAATTTACAAAGATGTCATGAAACATGTCTGGTCGATGAACCCCTATGGATCTCTTCCGAAGCTCTGGTGTGATAATAAAGGTGATGTGCGGAACGGCGAGTATCGCCTGATCCATTGCCTGTGTCAACAAGGCAACACCCACGTCTCGCGCGCCAGCATCTTTCAACAGTGCTACTGTCGCTCAAATCACCTAAGCGAATTACATACAAGAAGAAATTCAGTGGATCAACCGTATCCTTGCATAAGGCCACTGCGTCTGGGGTTTCAACGGCCTGGCGGTCGTACGAAACCCGATGCCATCTGAACTTGTCGCGTTTCGATCGCCTCATGTCGGCCACCTCTTCAGCAATAATTGCACTAACTTCCCAAGCAATATAGCTCTAAATACTTGTTCTGTTGGCTGGCTTGTCCCTAGCAAGGCACCATGTTAACGCTTTGTCCAGCTCTCACAAAGGACAGGTTCCGCACCAGAATGATGAGTATATGCGCACGTCCTTGCCGGTACCCATTGTCACCTTCACAAATTTTCTAAAACAACGTGTGTCCCGTTTGACGGAGGATTCTATGGGTGAAGCCACAAGACGGCTGTTTGTATCAATCTGCTCTCACCGTTAGAACGAATGTTGGGGTGGCGTTCTAGAGGTTTGAGGTCTTTGGCCCTGGACAACAAATGTTTCATCAGCCGGGTAATTCTGCAAATCCTGACGACCAAGTATTGGTGATCTTTCTTCGGAGCCGCGGAGGCGCAGGGCCGCCAGGCCGGAGACGAGCTATACAACGAAGAATGTCGAACAGTGAATAGTTGTGGTCCGAGTGTATACCGAGCCAAGAGGCTTCCTCCGACAGACCAGACGACGATGCAGCCTCAAAATCCAAAGAAAGAATACTGACACACGCACACGGTCCATTTCCTTGCTTTTTATCCCATTCCGTGCTCTTCAACATTGACGACTCTTGGGTCATCATCACGTACCTAAGGAATAGCTGTTCATGGTCTCAATATTCGTTTCCACTGTGTCAATCGCCTCAGCAATTCTTCTGTTCAGCAATCTTCTACGCCACAATAAGGGTGCACGGGTTGTCTATGTGCCTCTTCTCAAGCCACTCCCGCAAACTACCAAACGTCTTTCTCGCTGTAGCGAAGTCTTCTTTGCTCTTGTCCGTGGACGCTCTTTGCGCATAGGCTGATTCTTTCTGCTTCATGAGCGCCTTTATCGCTACTTCTGCTAATACTGAGTCGATCATTCACGCAGTATTCGCCATGCAAAGCAACAGAGCGGTCACATGATGACGATGTAGTATTGAACAAGCCATTGATGGGACTGACATTGTCGGTGTTCGATGTCTCTGGCCACGGCCTACTTCTCTGAATGCGCTTGAGCGTGACTTCGAAAAGGAAAAGGAATCTTTGCCTAGGCGATGCCATCTACTTCGATCACTATTTATACGATGTCTTGCCAACAATTCTTCCAGTGCGGAGCTTTATGCTATCGTCCTTTAGTCTCAAGAATTTCTCCTCGAGGCCTGGCTCAATTTTCTCAAGAGTCAATACTTGCATTATATATCCGACTCTTCTTCTTCAACTTATTCATCACCAAGTATGGCCGAAGAGGCTTTGAACGCCTTACTGCTCGGCCTCACCTACCCTTTCCGAATCGGCGAATCGCTCATAAAATTAGCCGGGCTTGACGGCTCTAATAATTATACCGCATCAGACTTATTTGATATGACTTCCGATGATGACCAGTCCACCGGAATGGATTACGCTACGGGCGACGTGCCCCATCAAGCCATTATCCAACACGACAGCTCAACTTCGAGACGGATTCTCGAACGATTGGAGACTCGCGTTTCACTTGGTGCTGATGGAATAGAAATCAAGATAGACCACCCAAACAGTCAAATTCAAGTCGGGCAGTTGGATTCTCTCCCTCTAATTGAAAAGAAGAGCGGGCCAGCAAGAAAAAGCCTTGCAAATATGGACGTGGGTTCCCCGCTCTTCATGTACGTGGATTGCAGGTTCCATATGGACGTGGGTTCCCCGTTCTTCATGGCCGGGATTTCCCATCAAGACAAGAGGAATGGCTACTTCAGTTATGACTCCAAAGGTTATCCCGTGCCTTATGACAGAATTTTGAAAGCCGAGAGGGAAGACCCGGCGATCCCGCCCACTAAACGGAAAACGGTACACCCGATGCGAATAAAGCGCGGCAAAAACGAGGCTCCCAAGCGCGGCAAACCCGCGGCTCCCAAGCGCGGCAAACCCGAGGATCCCGATAGCGAGGCTCGGGCTAATAGATGGTACGATCCATGGGTATATCAACCGCCGAGCTGGCGCCTCAATAACAAGCGCAAGGACAGGCGCAAGGGCGAGAGCAAGCCGGACTTTGAATATACGCAAGACGCCCAGCTCGTCTGGCGAAAGTACACGACTGAAGAGATCCAGGCGTACCTTGATGAATGTCCAAGAAAATACGCCTTGTGGCTCCAGCGCGATCTGTCACAGTTCAATCACCGGCTTCAATCGCGCACAGGGAAATCGAGTGTCAAGAAGGACAGACATTGTAGATGGAGAGATTGTCCCGCCGAAGGCAAACCTGTCTCGGGTATGTACCGCGTAGCCTTTGACGAATTCCCACTACAAACCAGTCATGGGATCAAAGACCCATTCAAAGTGGCCATGGTTATGCATCTCTGGTGTTTTGAACAGATTTTTGATCCTGTCATCTACCACCAGAATGGAAGATTGCACCTCGATACCCGCACTTTTGCTACCCCGCCAAGCGGGCTGCCCGACAAAAGAGGGCTGGAACCTCACCCCGAGAACCTCGGAAGAGCCGAGGATATAAACCCCTTTAGCATTCGGATAGGTAACGGCAAAAGATCAAATAATCATGAAAGGATACCGGAGGCAGCATACTATCCGTGGCTCCAGAAGATCAAGGACCTAGCACCAGCCATGGACCCGCCTCGGATCCACGACGACTCTCTCGGATACGCATTCACGTTGTGGCAACTAGAAAAGGAAACCAAGTCTAAATTGGCGTTAAGGAAGAAACGACACGGGAAATTACAACCGCCAGAACGAGACGGTAGACCAGAGTCAGAAAGGTTTTGCGGGAACAGCTCGACCCTCCACTTGGGAAGTCTGAAGGGCTGGAAGGCGGCCCAGAAACCGACCAAGAAGAAGACCAAGAAGAATTCGAATAGCAGCACTACGCAATGTCGAGATACAGACCCGCGGGATAATGAAGAGTCACCAGATGAAGACAATGCACCACCACAGCCGCGCGGAGAGAAAAGGCGGCGGCCGGATGCATCCGAACCCGGCGAAGACGTGGACGAGAGGCCGCAGAAGAGCCCAAGAAAGGACAAAGAGCCTTGATGGCAGCCTCGTGTCGTGTCATTTTTATTTTCGGTCTCGGGCAGCGCCCCGGCCCCCGAGCGTGGTACATACTGAGACGCCGCATTGACGTTGATGACGGATATGCCACGGAGCTAACAGTCATGCACGAGCGGCAACTGTGGCATAGACTATAGTAAAGCAGGAAGGACAACAAGTGGCAGGAGCTGAGGAGCCTGCGCAGCAGATATATTTCTCAATTCCTCGACTTCATGTGCAAAAAGGATATAGTCGTCAAGAAAGAGTCTGCCTCTTTGTCCTTTGCGCGGAAATCCAGACACAGTACCTACCTACATAGGGCAAGGCAAGGAGGAAGAAGGTGGGCAGGACCGTGCACCAAAATCTGTTACAGACTGCAGTGCAGTAGGTATACATGAGAAGATACAGCCCACGAAACGCGCTGTAGCCTGTCGCCGTGATACATATACGGGTGGCGCATGCCTTATCTGTTGTCAATCGATTTCGGTCGCCTATCGAGAAGTCGGAGACGGGTTCACCAGTGACCAGGCCGTAGGGCGTGGGATGGCACCGTGTGTTCTCTTGGAATGAACGCCCCGAATGCTTCCACCAGCGGCCTCTAACATCTTTTCTCTATGATGTATTTATGCCACCTACTCAAACTCCAAGGAAGACTTCATTTCGACTCTTCCGCACCTTTGCGCGATCACGTTTCGGCGCATTGAGTCTTGACCCTTGAGATCGTGGGCTTCGCAGAGCCGAGTGCCAAAAGCCAAAAGTGCGGGTAAGGAGGTGCAAGCGTCCAGCTTTTGTGGCGGCAGAGAACGGATTCGAGGTAAAATATTTTGTTGGAAACACCAGAGATGTATCATCGTGGCCACTTTTACGGAGTCTTTGATGGCTGGACTTGTTGTGCGCCGTGCGGGGAGTTTGTCTAAAAGCCAGGCCATGCGCGGGGCGCACTCCTAACGGGACTTGTCATGAGAAGGAGGCGTGCGCATAGTTATTGCTCCCAGCTTCTAGAGATACCCTTGATGTACTTTTATTTTAACAAGCGTGTCTTCCTACTTTCAAGTTATAGGCCAGATCAAGTAGACCTATTTTTGTTTTAACGATTCCCTTATTGCTCGATACCTATGTGCTGATTGGCAACTTTAGCAATTAGATTCAGATACCTAAGTCCATGCTACCACTGTCATGTTGTGGCTGGATAATTACATCTACATACCTACTTGTTGTAGTGCTGGTAAAAGATGTATCATGTAGATTGGGTCCCTTGTAACATGTTGGTCATTAAGCTCTGTCGCAACCAGCACATGACTGCGAGAAGGAGAAGAAGACGCAATGGAAGACTTTGACAGTATTAACTAACTCTGCATCAAAATGAATGATAAAACATGCTAGAACAGGAACATGAATGAGTATCGAAACAGAAAAAGAAAACAAGAAAACAGGTAAACACGAAAAGACTCGAATTAGTCAAGGGACCGTGAGTCCGTGACTCCCCTCTTGAAGTGCGCCCGGAATGTCAACCACCACAATATCAGATTTCCTCAAATCAGAACATCTACTCGCCCAAACTTCGAGACCCAGACTCTTCTTATGCGCAATCCCACCCAATCGCAGCACATTAAGCTCTAGGGGCACAAGTCCACTCCGTAGCAGTACTCTCCTGCCAAGCTGTCACCAAGTTAGTCTGAAGATTCAACCATGGTATCTCGCGAACGGAGTCAATTCTCCCACAACGCACATACATACCTTCGTGCATACCCAGTGTGCTTATCCCGAATCCACGATTAATGAACAGACCTTAGCCCCTAGGACCACCTCAGTTATTCTTCAACGTATCAACCATCATCCCAAACGTCTCCTTGCTCTCAAATAATCCCCTAAGCCAGTCCGCCGAGGCCGGCACCCCACACGAATCATGGTGTCCATGGTGGTGGGTATCCATCTCATCGCGCTTCTCCTGTTGAGCGAGGGTGTTATTCGCCATAGGTTTCCGGCAAAGGTCTTCGGAGCGACCAGTTCGCAGAGCGCAAATCTCATTCTTCTTGCACGCGTCTTTGCAGTTCTTGTCGGCGTGCCAGCCGCGGCTCTTGCGGGCCATGTACTCGTTGAAGAGGGTCTGGTTCTTCTCCATCGCCTCGGTGACGTTGTGCCAGAATGAGGGGGATAGCTCGGCAGCGGGATCCGTCATGGGCGGATTCACCGCGTGTCCGTAGGCCTCTTTGGCGGAGTAGTACTTCTTCCAGGTAGGGCCTGATTGCTGGAAACTGGGATTGTCCATGTCTGCGATGTAGGTCGTTGCGTCCAGGACTGCAAAGGTCTCGGGGTCGACGTCGTAGATTCGGAACGCGGGATGGCCGGACGTGGGTGTTAAGGAGGGGCAGATGTAGGACACGGCGAAGGCGTTGGATTGCATGCGATTGACGTAGTTGCTGTAGCTGATCTGGAAATGGTCCACGTGTGTGTGGCCAAAGAACATGGCCTTGATGGTCTTGGAGTACCGATGCACGATCTGGGAGAAGTAATTCGACCCGTTGGGCAGGGTGTCGTCGCTACCCATGGGCATGTGTCCTATGATGTAGACATTTTCACCTGCTTTTTCTGCGGCGTTGAGCTCGTTGACTAGCCACGCCAGCTGCCCGTCGGGGTCTCGTTCCATGACCTTTTGATAGAGCAGGAAGTTGAAGCGATAGTACATGTTGGTGTTGAGGGAGATGATGCGCAGATTGCCATTGGGGTACTTGGTGGAATAGGCGCCTGTGAATTTTCGATCCGTTGATGACGATGTGTTGAGCTCGTGAGACCACTGTTCTAGCAGGCTGTCATAGAGCCATTGCGTATCGTTGCCGACGGTTTGGGGTGCGAAGGCGTTGACTGGATGGGCCTCATGGTTACCGGCGGTTCCGTAGACGATGTCCATGGAGTCATGCATGTTATCGTAGGCTTGCTCAACTAGATTGACACGTTAACAACTTTCTTCGCAAATTAGATATGCTGCTTGAGAGCTGGTGGGAGCGTACTTAAATCTCTGTTGTAGTTTTTGCTGGTGTTGTGCACGCCGTGGTCAACAATGTCTCCCGTGAACATGGCGAAAGCAGCGTCGGGGAACTTCTCCTTGATAAAATCATGCATGCTTTTCTCGAGCGTCATGGGCGTATCACATTTGTGGTCACCAAACCGACCCGCCCCATGCAGCTGCTTCTCCTGTGAATCTTTGCCGAAATTTCTACACAGCAAATTTCATAAGTCTTGGCTCTCGTGACGACTCTGATCAAGAGGTCCCAACAAGATCTCTGGTACATACCTGCAGCAGCTGGGCTTCCGACATTGGGTACTGGCACCCTCGCTGTAGAGAGGGTCGAGATGAACGTCGGAGTAATGGACAATCTGCAGAGGCTTCTTCCCACTGATAGACTTGCGTTCACCGGAGCAATCATTCAACGGCGGCAAAGACACTGTCCACTCATCCACGGGGGGTGGCTCGCATACTCTGAAGAACGAAGAGCAAAAACGCAGTGAAGCTGGTGATTCCGCGTCCATTGTTTTCAAGACGGACGCAATGATAGGCTCTTCGCGCTCTATGGCGCCTGTACAAAATTCTGCGTCATATTTCTAACGGAGAAAAAGAGGCGAACGCAGAGCGTCAGTAACTTGGTAAGTTGGGTTCTAACGGATGGGTGGGAAAGATGGGCTCCAACGAACGCTGTTCTCGATGCAAGATTCTTTCGCTTGGCTGATCAAAAAGCTATCGTCTTCTTTGATGAGGCTCTTCACAGCTTCGATCAGAGTCTGTGGAATAGTCAGCAGTGCCATCTTACTTCGCCATATTCCGGAGCGAGTATCCGAATTTTCTCGAGGGCAAACGAGGCAATAGTTTGAACGTGTAGAGGCAGGGCATTATTTACCTGGCATTCATCGCAGCTTTTGGCCAACTTTTCAAGAGGAATCGTACCCCGGGATGCCCCATGCTCTTCGGAGCTTGTTTCCTGTACTTGCCGGCGGTGAACTACGTGTGCGCCCACGATGCCAGTCAGGCCCGCGACCAGCACTATCGATGTAGCGAACCGCAGACGCATTCTTCCCGATAGACTGAGTCGATGGACGGAACCAGTGAAAACCAAATAAGAGTCTCTGCTCAAGTATGATGAAAAGTTTCGAGGAATGAAAAGTTTGGTAGAGAAAGTCAAGAATGTCAGACACGTAAACGATCTGCTTTGCGTAAAAAGAAAACAGAACCGGCCCAAGAAAGGCCGAGAGAAGAAATCAAGAAGACGAAAGCTGTGACACGCCGTGATAAAGCCCTAACTTTGAATGGCGACCCAAAAAAGACAGCCAAGTTTATATAGGTGCGTGGCCCGCCTTGGCTTCACTAGCTTCACGCGTATTGTCAGCTAGCTTCATGCTTTAAGAAAAAGTTAGATTCCAACACGTGTGCTTTTACCAATTACATTGTTTAAGCATGAAGCCGATTGTCAATACGGCCTGGTCGCTTTACACGTGTGACGTGCGCAGTCAGGACACATGTTTTCGTAATCACACACTTAGCAAGATGAGGTGCGTCTTTTGCCAGCGCCATCTAGACTTCTCTTTGCTTACATCAGAATATGAGGCTTTGGTGGAGCTTAAACTTTGGCATCTTCCGGTCTACTAAGGATTCTATTAGGAGGTGCGACCCAGAATACCTGCAAATCTCTGCGTATGTGAATTGAATCCAGCATCCCCGTTGTTCGAAGACATGTTTTCAGATCCTGTTCAGTCTGTTGGAACAAATCCGCGAGGTTTGCGTTTACGCGTGTGGGTGAAGTATCATGAACAATCTGTCGCATTCGTCGGAGCTATCTAGAAGAGAGAGAAAGTAAAGAGTAAACGTACTTACGAGACTGATGACATTCGGTGTGTAGAGATTTCGGCAAAGATTCACAGGAAAAGCCGCTCCATGGGGCGGGTCGGTTTGGTGACCACAAATGTGATACGTCTATGACGCTCGAGAGAAGCATGCATGATTTTATCAAGAAGAAGTTCCCCAACGCTGCTTTCGCCATGTTCACGGGAGGCATTGTCGACCACGACGTGCACAACACCAGCAAAAACTACAACAGATTCGACAAACGCTGTTCTCGATGCAGGATTCTTTCGCTTGGCTGATCAAAAAGCTATCGTCTTCTTTGGTGAGGCTCTTCACGGCTTCTATGAGGGTCTGTGGACCAGTCAGCAGTGTCATCTTACTTTGCCATATTCTACTTTGCCATATTCCGGAGCGAGTATCCGACTTTTCTCGAGGACGAACGAGGCGGAAGTTGGAACGTATAGAGGCAGGGCATTATTTACCTGGCAATCATCGCAGTTTTTGGCCAACTTTTCAAGAGGAATCGTACCCCGGGATACCCCGTGCTCTTCGGAACTTATTTCATGTGATTGCCGGCGGTGGACTGAGCGTGCGCCCTCAGTGCCGGACGGGCCCGCGACCAGCACTATGGATGCAGCGAATTGCAGAAGTATTCTTCCCGATAGACTGAGTTGATTGACCGAACCAGTGAATGACAAATAGGAGTCTCTGCTTAATAAGTAAGATGAAAAGTTTGGCAGAGAAAGTCAGGAATGTCATACACGTGAACGATCTGCTTTGCGTAAAAAGAAAACTGTTGGGAACGTCAGGTACCGCGGTGTGGTCAACAAAGGAAAGAACAATGTTGATGCATAGGAATAGTAAACAAAGGTCTGGGCTGTGGTTTCTTGTATTCATCTTGTTTATGCATTGTCTAATAAGGGAAAGAAGGAAAGGGCCGCTCGTGGCGTTGAGGTCACGAGCACAGTCTTCCTGCCCTGGTGGGTGCTGCAGCCAATCAGTGTCCCAAGCCAAGTGAAGTTATCAGCGATTCCAACACTCGCAACTTTCTCTTTTCTCGTCGTTACAGATAAGGAATCGCGTGCGTGGCAGGATACATGAAGAAAGACAAAAAGTGTTCCTGCTGAACAGATGTGGATCCCATAACGGGAGAACAGAAGACATGACTTGTCGGTCCATCGTACAACAGGAAACAAAGGGGCCAATGTAGGCAATAACGCGCACCGCATCCGTCTCGACCATCGTGGTCCTCCAGTCCATCGTAAGTGAAGGCTCTCTTCATGATACGAGTCTTTCTACCAGTTGGTAGCGGACCACAAATCTCCGACGAAGCTGATCACTGGCGTCATGATCATGAACGCAACTGTCATTGTCAATGCTACCGGCGTCATCGGATTCAGGGTCTATCCCGAGGTCAGCGGCAGCATCGGAGGCAGAGGAAGCTTTTGAGCTGGCGGCGTCAGGCGTTTGCTATGATTCAAGCGTGATCCCACCTTCGAAGGAATCGTTGTGCTGCGGGGGCAAACTCCCAAGAAAGTGTATATGCTATGGGGCAAATTCCCCTCACAAAATTTCTCTTTTTTTGCTTTCTTATTTGCGTAACTTGGTGGGACAAAAATCATTTAAGCCAAGCGGACCGACAACTTCTTCGATGTGAGCCACTTGGGTACGGGTGCCTTCGTGGGAGGCGGGGGAGTCTTCATCTTGAGCATGGCCTCCAGCAACAAGAGCTTTAGTGCTCACGACAGAGTTCTCATTGAGTGGGCCCTCGAAGAAGTGAGCGCTGACAACCCTCTGGAGCAACCGGAATTTGACTTCTGCAGTCGTATTGCTGTTTCAGAATGTGTTGTCGTCTTTCAATCTGGTCTGGGCGAGCAGGCTGTGGCGGATGCAAAGAAGCCTGTCGATGTGTTGAAGAGATTGCGTCTGAGCCATGTCCTGGAGACTTCCTTGGTTTTGACGAGTCAATAGACCAGAGCTTCGATGCCGACCGGTGGTCAAATATTGAATTCTTTGTCGAATAGCCTCAATCTCTTGGGCAACGCGTGGATCTTCTACACGTTGTGCTTGTACCGTATGCGCTCTTTCAGCGTGGGTAGACCGTGAGGTTGTCGCTTGTGCACGTTCCGGTCGAACAGGTTTTGACTGTGCGTGCGAGATGGGAACCTGAGCATGCTGGACCTGCAACGGATGTGGCTGATAAAAACCCTCTTTCAAAAGTGATTCTTCCTGAGCCGTGGGTTTGTAAATTGTAGGATAGTGCACGGAGGGCGCGAGGGATTTTCTCGAAGGGGGCGCGTCGTGCATGCTGGCATCCGATTTGTCGTTCACAGTTCATCTGCTGCATCGGTTGTTGCATTTTTGGCTGCATCATCTGCTGTATTATCTGCTGCATCGTTTGCGTTGTCTGTTGTATCGTCTCTTGCACCATCTGCATCGTCTGTGTCGTTCTTGTGGCATCAAAGGAACGGACAAGCCGTCGTGGCAGGGCGAACGGGAGAAGCGTGGACAGTCGGCGGTTTCTCTTCAATCGCGTATCGAGACTCTCCATGCGCTGTTACAGAGTGCTTTGATGGGGCTTGTGGTCTTCTCGATATGATTTTGTCGGGGGAAGGAAACTCATTCTGTGACGGAGTCATTAGGCAAAACTGAAGAAATCGTGCGGCGACGCGTAGCGGAGGCGCACATTTCGTGTTTGCCTCTTTATGCTCCATGTTACCTTTTGTTCATACGGGTATGGTGTGGAGTCTTTCCGAATTGATTGGCTCACAAACTTTCGGACTCTGAAACAAGGGGGTGCAGGGGTCACAGTTTTGCCTACCTTTTGGCGCGTCCTGTTCACAGCTTCGCGTCACGGCATTTTTGTCGTATTCGTGACGGCCAAGGTCAAGGCTTGTGATAAAGGAATTGATGTGTGGTCTATCTTGACAAGCGAAGGTCAAGGGTGTATTTTAGTCGTTTCCGGTGCGAGTCTCGCGATCACTCCTGCAAGTGATACCTCTTAGTGCATTTGTACTTCGCACTGCCCATCACTCCGTAAGGCATCCAGATGGAGGCCGCAGGCGCCACAGTCTCCGTACGGCAGATCGCCATTCCGGAACCGCAAAGAGCGAGAAGTTGAGGGAGATACCGGGATGGAAGGCGGCGTGCTGATGTAGAGTCTGTCAAAATAACGGCCCCGGGGTAAGCAAGAGCATAACTGTTGCCGACTGGAATATGTCTGTTGATGTTCTCGTGGCGTTTGATCGATCGTGTTACGTAAGCGGCTGCAAATGCCAGGTATGTACATACATATGTACGCACGGAGTTTGCGGCGTAGTTGGTGAAACGAGCCACTCGGCCCCTAGTCCTTCGCCTCGTTTCGGAAAGGTAGATCCACTTTGCCTCATTGTGCGACTTCGCTTACATAGTAATATGTAATTAGCCAACTTCACTGGTTTACTCACTTCTCCATCCACTTGCAAGTTGTGACTTATCATTGCCATGTCGCTCACTTTCTCATCCGTAACAACAACAACGCTCGCCGAGACGAACTTCGGTGTCCCCGTCCATCCATCAGTCCATCCGCATTCTCCGTCTATGTAGCCAACAGTGCAATGGGCGACATGCCACGTCCAAACTCTACTCAGTTACTACCTCCTATACCTTAGGTACATACATAGCTCTGTGGACCCCAGCTCTCACATCTCGGACAGGAGTCACAAGCGACCCGACCCGTGTTGACATCGACCATGTGCGACCTTGACGCTACCGCAAGCTCCGATCCGTTGGATCCGTGGGATCCGTGGCCCGGATTCCGGATCGGCCAGGTATTGGGTGATATTACCACTTGCGGGGTCGGCGTTTGCAAAAGCCCTGCGCTCGATCCCTCGGCCTGGCCAACAGGCGACTTACCTAGGATTAGACATTAGCCCATCCTGCCGGTAACATGCGCGTATATAATTGCGCAAGCACGCTGCCTTCTCGATGTCTATAGATCTAGGAGTCGACATAATCCGAAGACCTGGTTCCTGTGTCGGACTGAGCAGACTAACGCGCATCGCAACCGACGACAACTTCGCTTCGCCAGCATCATGGCATTGCTGGAATACGTACTATCACCGTGGGCAATCCCGGCTATCCTCGGCTTCGTCATATTCACCTACCTGTTCGATTATTTCGTTACTTTCGGGCACCTGCGAGGCATTCCGGCTCCTTTGGGCGCGCAATTCTCCAACCTCTGGTTACTCTCTGTCTGTCGACGTGGCCATCGGTACAAGACTGTAGACGAATGCCACGCTAAACTCGGCAAAGTGATTCGCATTCAGCCCAATCATGTTAGTATCGCTGACGACGAGGCCATACCTGTCGTCTACGGACACGGCAACGGGTTATTGAAATCGTGCGTTGCATCCAGCCTGCTCGAGCCTTTCCAGTATCTATTCGCTGCTTTACAGTCATGCTAACCCTCAAGGCCTTATAGTGAGTTTTACGATGCCTTTGTATCGATACGCCGTGGTTTATTCAATACACGAGACCGGGCCGAACATTCACGCAAGAGAAAGTTGGTATCGCATACGTTTTCAACCAAATCTATCGTCCAATTTGAGCCTTTTATCCATGAAAATCTGGCTCTGTTCGTCAAACAGCTCGACAAGTTGATACAGGAAAGCCCGCACAGCACGAGGGATGGCCATAAGGAGGCGCATACTGACTCGCTACTTTGGTTCAATTTCCTGGCCTTTGACGTCATTGGCGACCTGGCCTTTGGAGCTCCCTTCGGCATGCTTGCAAAGGGCGCCGATGTCGCCGAGATCCGATCCTCACCAAACAGCCCCCCTATGTATGCACCCGCCATTGAGATTCTCAACCGACGAGGCGAAGTGAGCGCAACGCTCGGCTGTTACCCTCAGCTCAAACCCTACGCAAAATGGATTCCCGATGCCTTCTTCAGCAAGGGGCTGGCGGCGGTACAGAATTTAGCTGGCATCGCCATTGCCAGGGTCAAAGCTCGGATCGAAAACCCTCCCAACGTGGAGCGCAAGGATCTCCTGGCTCGATTAATGGAAGGCAAAGACGACAATGGCGAGCCTCTTGGACGCGAAGAATTGACCGCCGAAGCCTTGACACAGCTCATCGCTGGGAGCGACACAACGTCCAATTCCTCGTGTGCCGTCATGAACTACCTGCTCCTGAACCCGCGGGTCCACGAGAAGCTACAGCGGGAGCTCGATGCGGCTATCCCTGACGACGTCCAAGTGCCTACATTCGACATGGTTCGTCATCTCGAATACCTCGCGTGGGTCATTGACGAGACTCTCCGCCACCACTGCACATCTGGCATCGGCCTCCCCCGTCTGATACCCTACGATTCGCCCGGCATTACCTTCCGCGGCCACTACTTCCCAGCAGGCACTGTCCTCAGCGTCCCCACATACACCATCCATCATTCAACCGAAATCTGGGGACCGGATGCAGAGGAATTCAGGCCGGAGAGATGGCAGAATGCCACGCCTCGGCAAAAAAACGCATTTGTCCCATTCAGCCACGGCCCACGAGCCTGCGTTGGACGAAACGTGGCCGAAATGGAGATGAAGCTGATTGTAGCTACGTGGGTGAGACGATATGCTGTCACGCGCCGACAAGGCGAGATGAAGACGAGGGAAGGATTTCTGCGGAAGCCTTTGGGGTTGAAAGTTGGATTGTCACGACGAGCATGATGTCAGATGTCTTGAGAGGGATTTTGGTTTCTTCATCTTGATCCTTCATTCTAATTTGTTCTTTTTTGTTTCATTTCAGCGTCATTTCAGCGCATGCGGCATTTACGTGAAGAGGATTGTTAGTTCTGCCTTTTAGACTTGGCGCATTCATCTTGGAGGGCCTGCAACTGTAAATTAGATGCCTTCTTTGTTGTTTCTCTGCAACGGAATGCCAATTCACGGCTACGATATTCTTTTTACACTCCAGAATGGACTTTTACCTACAATCTAAGATCTTTTCCTCGCGCGGTTCCTCACTCGATTCACCGCACGGATTCCTCGCATTGCTCAACCATTTCTGTCAAAAAACCACGGTTCGCCATGGTCCGATATACACCACAAACATGTACCTACGAGCCATGGTGCCACCGAGTGTAACTTACCTGGCGAGGCTTACTCGACTCATCCAGTCACGTTCAATGCCGTCAGCAAATTTGTCTCCCGCCCGTGACGAAAAAGGGAGGCCATCGAGGATTCGAGCCTGAGGTGCCACAGAACTGGTCCACCGGTTTTGGTGGATGATCACTCTATAGAGGCTAGATGCCGAGTCTTGCGACAGAACGGCGGGAGCACAAGTCGGCCAACCGGACCTTTCTGCGATTTTTATCAGGCCAGAAGATCATATCAGGTTGAAGCTAGACGGAGGATTGGAGCTGGTAGAGTGTGGGATAAACTTGATGTATGAATTAAGTCTGCGACCACTGTGTAGGCACACCATTTTAATTTTTAATCCGCCAGAACAACAAAGCCTGCATTGCCCAGCCTGGCACCAACAAACAACTTGAGTTCTCGACACCTACCGACTAGGACACCAGAAAAATGCCAAAGTCTGTAGAGCCCCCCCTATTTATGTCGTCTTGGGCCCGGGCAGCTCGGGACACTGTCCCGGGGTAATAGACTGCGCCCAGTCGCAACGTGCCTCACAGAAGTTCGCATACATCTTTCCGTCGCCACACACGGGCAAATAGACAAGTGGACAGACGCATGGATTCGCGGGCTTGGGGTCTTTGCACGGGCCGAAGTACCCGAGGGAAGCGCCGTAGCAGATCGCGGTGCAGGCGTTGGGGTAGGTTTTACCGTCAGCGCACACGGGGTTGTAGTCGAAGGTGCAGATGCATTCCGGATTTGCCGTTGGTGACAATGATTGTGTGTTTGTTGCTGGAGAGCAATCAGCGGCTTGCCTGGTCTCGTATGTGTTTGAAGCTTTGATTTGGGACAATGAGGCGAGGAGGGCAAAGGTAGGAATCTGGAATGACAACCAGTCGGGTCGTGCGACATTTACGGTTTCCTTGTGCATTCTAATGTAGGTATGTATCGGGGCGACACATCGCGATTTGCACGTACCTGGGGGGGCGGCAGAGCACAGCGGCAGCACCGCGGCAGCGGCAACAAGGGCACTCAGTGAGAGATACATGGCGATAGTTTGGATGAACTTCTTTAGTGGTGATGGAGAGAATACTGATGAGGATGTTATGCGATTGCTGCGACAGAAAAGTTCTTTTTTGATTCTCGTCACGGAAACCCTCGCTTTATATACATAATACATGATCGGCATGAACATGCGGCATGCCCTTGCACCCGTTCCGTTCCAACTTCCCTCGTCCTGTCTTCGCCTCCCTTGCCTTTGGATCGTAGCGTGGTTCAGTTCGCAGACATATGTGTAACACATACGTACATCACATGTACACATGATGGGCACGCCCCACGTTCTCGTGGAATTTTGGGGATATCAACATTGAACAACCCCATGACTCACCTGGAAAATTCCCGAGTCCCGACACAAGGCCGGGTACGGCCCAACAGCCGGTGTCAGAAAGTAAGACATCGCTTCGGCCCTCACGAGTTACAAGCCACATCGAGCCAAACGGTCATTGGTGCCCGTAGATAAACTGAGGGAAAAAATACAATGACAACAAACGATATATACCACCGGGATGAACTGGACTCATAGACAATGGGCGACTCTCGCCGGTTCGCGAAATCTCTGTGAAAAAGAAAGAACAACTTCTGTACTCAATTCGACTCAACTAGCCAGCCCCCCTGCCCTTCTCAACTTAAACCACATGATGAAAGAACACCTCTCGACAGCCGGTACTTGATCCTTGTGCAAAGAAGAACAAAGTGTTTCCATGATATGACAATGCCATCTGAGATCTCGTAGCGCAGCCAGAGCGTCTCGAAAGTCTTTTCCACCATCATAAGCTTGCCGCAGCCGTACATACCACCCACTTTCAAGTTTCAACCATAGACTTCTAGCCCAAGATGATGTACTTGAAGACTTGAAGTCTCTCATTTCACCCCCGGACACTCCCAAGCTGTAGATCCTCGTGCGGGAGTCTCTGATCGTGCAATCGGCAGTCTCAGAAGGGAGTGAATCGTATGGTCTTCGATGGCGTTTGCCGCAACTCCAGTTTGACGCTCGTCGCTGCACGTACCACTGATTGAGGCAGTTCGGTCTCGGGCATCGGATATAACATTGGTGAGGAAAGACTTGCCAGTGCCTCCAGCGCCATCAACATGCATAAGTTCGGCGGTGCTCGTCGTCAGTTACTGTGGCCTCTGGCTCCCACAACACGTCCGTGGATCGTGGTAGTCATCAGGGTACTTTGGATGATGCTCCCGACAGTGTTGATAAGCTTCCCTGTACAAATGAAACGGGATTCCATCATCTTGCTTGACCTGTGTCAAAATGTTGGTAGGGGTGATGCAGCGTCAGCTTGACTCTCGCGTAGACTGTAGTCTTCCCAAGTAACATCTGCGCTCTGATGTGTGGATCGGGAAGTACCTAACCTACAACCTAGGTACCTACACAATGAGATCCTCGAGCATCAAGATTCCTCGCGATTCGCGAATCGCGATACATACGAATCTTTCCAATAAAGCCTAGCGCAAGACTCTCCAATTTGCAATCGCTGATTTGATTCAATAATCAGTTGAAAAGCGCTTTCCCAGAACTGCCGGCCATTGCTCCGCTTTCGGGCTTTCGGTCAACGACTCCATTACCTCGCGCCTCTGTCATCATCATCGCTCCCTCACATTTCACTTGTGAGATGTTGTTGTTACTCGTTGAGACACTTTTTTGATTGAGGAACGCTTTCTATATGAAGTTGCTGTGTCAGGACTCAGGTTGGATTTGCATGTTTCTCTTGCTATTCTTTAGTCACATTCCGTTCTGTTGGTTACCAAGGCATCTGGAGAGATTGCCCGAGACATCCGAAGTTCAACACAAGGGAGATCAGTTTGGGCATTTGGTTAAAAGAGTTGAGGGAGCCTACTGAGGAAAGGAAAGGAGACTCGAGAGGAAGGGGGGCAGTTGGGGTTTTGTCGTGTTTTGAGGACTTAGTTCCTGTCGTGAGGATAGTGATTGAGTACTGTTCTATCTTCCCATTCTAGTCTGGTAGATCTTGTCAGATCTATCAGTCATTCGTCGTTCTTCTCTTGTCTTTTCTCGGTTAGCTGAGATTCTATTCTTCGTCCGTCTGGACACCCGTTTGACCTTTGTCCGGGTTTCCACCTTTTTCGGCCTTCCGGAATCCGACCTCTCAGATTTTCTTCAGTCCTATAATTTAGCTAATGTATGTATGTACATTGTACATACATAGAAGGCCAGATTTGGCTTAGCGCAGGAATCCCGTCCACAGTACCGTCTGTGGTCCATGATCCATGATCAGACATCTATGAGCAGGGCAGGTCCCGAAAGTCCCGGCACTGGGCAGATGACCAGGACTCCGGGACTCCGGCGGCGAACTCTGCGAGTCGGAGTGCGACAATCCCCACGGATGCAGGCCCGGCATGAGAGAACTTTTCCAGAAAAATATGCATATTGCCCTGGTTCATACGAGATACCCTACCGAGGTACATGAGTACAGAGTACATGCAGTCATGACAAGGCCACGTGCCTACGATTCTAGGTACATATGCACATGGTTCATTGTCCATCTCTGTACGGAGTACTCTGTACGGGGTACTCTGTACGGGGTACTCTGTACTCTGTATGTAGGTACGGAGTAGACGTATGTACTCCGTAAGCGTAGACGAACATACTATGTAGGTCTCCGGAAAAGATGTCATGATCATCGGGCGACGGGCCGGCAAAAACGTGATCAAGCTTAAACGTGTTTCTCAAATTCCCTGGACGATCGATAGCTTTCCCAGTGAGAATCTCAATCGTGAGTCGTGACTCGTCTGTGCTGCTCGACGAGTGTGCGCAATTTATGAGCGAGTCCAAGACGAGATACCGCGGCCAAGTATTGTTTGATCTTTGTCAACATGACATGAAAGGCCAACGACCTCAAGCCATTTTCTCTGGAAGAAAAAACCTGCAATAGCGTCGAGCGCACCTGAGACTGAGAATATGTGTAAGTTGTTCGTTGCCCGTCCCGCGACATCGAAAGTTGAAACACATCCTTGCCAGTTTCAGAGCCAAACTTGAAATGATACATACTATTACAGAGTACAAATGAAAGTGTCGGATATATGTGGGTATATGTCGAATATAGTGCTTTACGGAGTACTCCCCGCTCCATTAGTCCTCCAAGTCTCACTCCCTATATTACCTCGACTTCTTCCTACCCTGCTCCTCAAGATAAAGCACCCCGCTGTGCGTTTCCCTCGCCAACTGCTGCTTCTCATCTTGTTCTGCATCCTGCAGCTCGGCATCCTTGTTGCCGTAGATGCCAATCATGTACCACGGCAGGTCGAACAGGCGGTCCATGCTCTCCAGACTACGCCCACTGGTCTCTGGAACGGAGAACCACACCCAGAATCCCCCGATGATGGTGACGACAGCGAAACAGAAAAACGTGCCCTGGGGCGAAATACCACCGTCACTGACGGGGAGGAGCATGTTGGGCACAGCCCGTGTGTTTCCATATTGATTCGCAAAGTGAAGAGTCATGGCCGACGAGGTGGCCAAGGCTCGGATGCGAAGGGGAAATAGCTCCGCGGTGAGCAGGTACTGCATAGAGTTCCAGCCTAGGGCCCAGCCGCAACCGGAGAGATAAATCATGGCGATGGCACCGCGGCTGGCAGCGAATTGCCAAGAGGGCAAGCCAACGGCCGACTTCAAGCTCACCTCGGGTACTGCGGATAAGAAGGCGGCTATGTAAATCATAGAAACGGCCTGTATCACGATGCCGGTGAGGAGCGCGCGCTTACGGCCAATGACGTCGACGAGGAAGAGAGCGCACGCGAGTGCTGCGATGAGCTTGACGATGCCAAAGACAGCCGTGATCAGGAGGCCCTCTTCTTCGCCGTGGATTCCGAGGATCTTGAACAAATCAACCGCATACAGCGTGATGGAGCCGGCGCCGGACCACTGCGAAAGCAGCTGCACCATGATTGCCATGTACACGCGGTACAGATTGCTCTTCACAACAAACATCTCCTTGATCTTGCTGGCCCAGCCCATACCCCTGGTGGCCTCGATTTCATTGTCAAGAGTAGCCTGAATGTCAGATATTTGACGCACGACATACTCGCTCTCGGCGGGCTGTTGGCACAAGCGAGCCAAGACACTGGTAGCCTTTCGAATTTTGCCTCGCTTGACGAGGAATCGCGGCGACTCAGACTGGACGAACATGAGCAGGAAAATGATGCTCGCCATGATGATGTGCAGGCTCGAAGGGACTAGCCACTGCGTATTGCTGGAGTTGGAGATGTGCAGCTTAGCTCCATAGTTGGTGAAGTAGGCCAAAACAATGCCGATGTAGACGGCGCCGGTGAAGAAACACGTGCAGAGACCTCGAACGGACGCTGGGGCGACTTCGGCGATGTAAATCGGTCTTGAAACAAGTTAGCCATGCGTATATTTCAAATAATATGGCGATATACTCAAGGCCAGGGTCAAAGTTTAAATTGACAAAAATGAAAATCCTCACCCCACGACAGGGGTCTGTCCTACCCCCAAACCCGCGATGAATCTCCCCGCATAGACGGCCCCGAGGTTACCATGGATGCCACCAAGCATGAAGATTAGTATTCCGATCACCCACAGCACGCAGAGGACGCGCGTGGCCACGATGCGACCAATGCGATCACAAATAAAAAAAGCTCTGTACAGAAGGCACGCAAAGTCAGTGACTCAAGAAACCTGTTACTGCGGAAGAATGACAGTGCGAGCCGCAGATGTTGGCAGGGATATACATGACCTTGCAAAACATGTGTCATAGAAATTTGAAGGCAACAACTGAGAGGTGCCAGCCACCGGGAAGCAAACTCACATGAGTGCGCCAGGAACGGAACCTATTTGCACCATTGCTGACACATTCGCCTTGATGTTCGCTTTCTCTACCATGGAGTAGGACGCATATTTGATAGAGGCTTGAAATTTCGCTGAATTAAAGGCACCAGTGATGAGCCCTTCGTCGATGCCGCGGGCGGCGCCCAGAAGACCAAAGGAGACAACGGCGAACCAGAGACGCCAGTTGAAGACTCCTTGGGGCTCGCCCAGGTTTTTGAGCCGAAAGATGTTGACTGGCTTCTTGACGCCGCCTGCCATGGCGAGGGATTTCCGTCGGTATCGTCAGAGGGCCTTGGATCTAGGCGCCCAATATCGATTTGCTGTGCATGCGAGTGAGTGCGCGTGGTCCCGATACAATGGAGTCGCGCAGGTTGCCGAGAAAGACCGCTTCACAAGAAACAGCTTTGTTTGCAGAGGAGAGGACAGAGTCGCTCAGTGAGTCAGTGTCACGGAGGTCTCCTTTTAAAGACTTTAGACATTTTGCAATGGGGGGGGGTGAGGACGACCAAGTCTGGTACTGGAGAGTCAAGGATTATGATATTGCTATTGATATGTAAGACCACCACTGCGGCAGAAGACCTGATGGAGTCCCAACCCGTGTAGCCACTCCGGGGCGGATTCCTTGTCGGCTCCTTCCCTTCACTGCATCTCGTACGGCAGGCGCAATATCGCTTGGTTACAAGTCATGCATCACAATGAACTTGTCCATCGACTGCTGGTTATTCGCATTGTTTTTTGAAAACGTGGACGTCGCGAAGGCCTGGGCCGAGGTTACTTCGCGCGGCGGCAGACTTGAATTGGCAACGCCATGTGCGGGGCGGACCGTGGACGAGGACGTTTTCGCGACAAGGTTGTGGGTTGTGGGCAAAAAGAGGCGGAAACGTACTCCGCTGCCACTGACCGACATCTTGCGAAGGCCAATTTCTGCCAGGCTTCTGTTCATCACGAAGCAAAAACATCACTTTCGACGAGCCGAGGGGCGCCGCATGCCAAGTTGTGGGGATTTTGGCCAACGGGTATCCTCCATTCGCCGCTGCTATCCCTTCCAACATCTCGTTGACAGTTTGGCGCAGAGTTTGCGGCGCAAAACAACATCTTATCTTTCATGTCCAAGCGCGATGATAGGGAGGAAACTCCCGGCTCGACTTCCCGAACTGCTTGGTCGCTGGGTCGATCAACATCGTGATGGCCGCGGGCTTGCAGCACGAATGAGTATTGGCTTGGAGCGTGTTGTTTATTAGCATACGCGTCAACAAACGTTGTGAGCGTACCGCGAGCCGAGACCGACATTGCTACGAACACTCCGCACTCGTACATGCTGGCGTTCCATCGCCGACCCTTAAAACCCACAAGAGCGGACAGATCAATTCTCCGGTCTTTCGGTCATTCCACGAGGACACCATGGAGAATATAGCCGGGTATGTTCACTACCCATGGTGCAGGCACAACGCGCCAAGCAAACCATGCAGGGCCGTTGGGTGTCCCGAAGCCGATCGAATGCGAAGTCGATTCGAGTTTCGAGGTTTCTCATGAGGACGGAGTAAAGTGTGTGCATCACAATCGGTTGCTCGTTTTTGTTTCTTGACGCCATGGCTCATGCGATCGGAATTTACCGCTGGCGCGGTGGAAGAAAGCACTGTGGCTTCTCATAATTTCCTGCGTTCTTCTCTGGCTCTGAGACGCAGCCATGTACGCCTCATCCAGCCCCCTGAGCTCAATTCCCTTGCTTCAAGCACCAATTGCCGCGACCTGTAACTTTGCTGCAAATCGAATTCGGAGTGACCGCAGAAGAAGTTGGCAGCACCAGAATCCGTAGATGGCGTGGAATTCATATCCGGATACAAGAATTGATGGACTTGATGTCATTGTGATGTGTCTTGACTCTTGATGCACCGTGATGTTCTCTTCTCTTGGACACGAGTCCCCTGTCAAACTCTTTCGCGCCGTAGTCAAGAGGTAAACGTCCAGACATTGTCCGGCACAGGTTAGATTCCGAATCAGGCATACGAGTTGGCATTCGGCTTCTGCCCAAGTAGGTAGGCACAAGCGGCCTGCGACTCAAATCACCGGATGCCGTACATACTCTGTAGCAAGGGTGAATATAGGGGCGATGTTCTGTCGACGGCGGTGTTGGCACAAGACGCATAAGGCCCGGGAGTGCATATAAGGGTGATAAAAGAGGTTTGGGGTTTCATCCCTGATCTTTGATTCTTTATCCTACATCATGTGTCTGGATGGTTTTTAAATTAAGGGGTCGCAGGGGTTTCTCTGAGTTTGGACCAAACGCGCGAATGTCCTTTTTGGGCTGCTAGTCCCCTACTACGACTCTATACGTGCATACTCTATGTACAAATACATACTCCGTACTGCCTAACAGCATATTCTCAAAATCTCAATTAAGCCGTATTGGTCAATGGTCAGAAGCCGCATCACGTGACGGCCGTAACCCCTCTCGCTCAACACTGAACAAGGGCCATAAGATAAGCCCCAGATTCCGCAACTCCCGCACATCGATTTAGCTCCGGCAGCTGTCGCTATCTTTAGATCGAGTCTCTGCGAGGGCAAGGGCACCAGCGAAGCTTGTCCGCGGAGATCATGACCGGAGGTTGCCACCTTTCGATATCCCCAGCCTGTGAGGCTGAAGAGGGAAAAGAGTCGAAGACACTATATACAAGCCGTTTGCGAGAGGTGCAACTTGAAAAGCCCTGCCGACAGGCCACTCTGTAATGAGCAAATGTCTTCGACAATTCGATTATTGTTTAGGCCGGTTTCCTTACGCCAAAGTACCTCACCCCCTCATTTCGATACGGGCACCATGAAAACATCAATGCTCATGACCTGTGGTATCTACTATCTGCGGATTTAGATAGCTGCTCTACGATCTAGCGGATACTCTACGAAAACTGGCATTGCTATTTCGGAGTCGAGCTTTCCCACCCTCTCTTGAAGCTCCTTGCGCTCGCATGTATGAGGCACTATTTTGTTAGGGACATTCTGACCTCACATCA
The DNA here is from genome assembly GCA_018360325.1 of Claviceps aff. humidiphila group G2b. NCBI lineage: Eukaryota > Fungi > Ascomycota > Sordariomycetes > Hypocreales > Clavicipitaceae > Claviceps > Claviceps aff. humidiphila group G2b. Next base: position 44,937 of record SRQG01000159.1, read on the forward strand.
CCCTCGCCAGCTGCCTCTCTGCCAAATCTGCGAGCTGACAATTAAGTTCAGCAAAAACATACACTCCGAAAACTTGAAAGCTACATTGGATGGAGCACACACAGCTTAGAGCACCTCAGTGTAACTGTTTCCAGTGAGACTGGGACTCTACATACTCTGGGTGGGGGCGTAGTACTGCATGCCCACAGCTGCCGGGACAGTATGTAGGTGCCGACCGGTATGGATCCAGGATGCTGGACGAGCGTATAGTACGGTACACTCAATGCTGGTGCTGTTACTTTGTTGATCGCAAGGCAATTCCAAAAGGTGAAGGACCTTTAAAGGACGGCATGAGTTGGTCAATCCTGGTCCTATTACTCGATTGCTCAAGAATAAGAAAAAGGTCACGTATATCGATAAAGAGATCTTCAAAACTTACCAGCATTCATATAGAGACGCTGAAAGACGATAACGAGCCAAATTTTGATGCGCCCAAAAGAGGTGCGTGCAGAATTTTGGTTCTGTCAATGGTGACTATCTTCCCGGAAGAGACGCACTTGATAAGCCTAGTGTGGCAAGCAGTCTTCCAGGAACTGTCCTGGGAGCTAGTTTCTGAGCTTGACGCGACATGTCTCTCTTCGAAAAGAGTTAAGACTTTACAGCACAAACCATTGGCCCCGGTGGCGCTGTATCAATGACGTCCAGCGTTCAACTTCTGCCTTTGAAGAATACCGTTCTCCGGCTCACTATTCAAATTTCACAGGCTTGGTGTTGTTGGCGGATATGTATCCCATGGTGATACATCAGAGGTAAGCCCACGCACTGGAGGATAGCCCGGAGTCTGTCCATCATATACCAAACCTCGCTCAAACCAGCAGGTATGTATCTGGCGTTTCCGGTCGGGCACAGGGGACTCTCATGGCTCAAGAAAACGAGCCTTACAGAGTAGGTAGGTATAGCGAAAAGAACTACCTAACTGATCGGTTTGTTGTATGTACTCCGTCTGTAAGGAACACGGCGTTTCATCAACGTAGTACCTATAGGTGGGGTGCCCTCCTGGTCGTCAATGAAGATGTACGGAGTAGTAAGTACATGCTCCGTACTCCGTATTGTAATTCAGACGCCATGCGCAATTGACTGCCCAGCCCGTTTTGTCGTGACCAAGAAATGGGAGTGTTCCCCACCCATTTTGAAGTATTTTTTCTGTTGAACAAGGGCATTGTTCTCGGATTTCCGCCCCCTGTTTGGGTTGCGCCCACCAGTAATCTGTCACAGATAAATTAATTCCTCCGTTAACCCAGCACTTATTCTGATTGAGAATCCATAAATTCTGCTACATGAAGCTCGATTTTCTTGTGAGCGATTCGAATCTCTAGTCTTGCCTACCGGCTATTTTGAGCAACTTTTGGTGAGATTCAGGTTCCTCTAATTGAACGGCGCAACTTACACGGCTTGACTCGTGGCACGAAGATTAAAAAAAGAGCAAACTAGGTACGCTAAGACCTTTGCACCGTCAATTCAAAGAGACACTCTCCTAAGCTACTGTAGCAGCTAAAGACTCAGAGGAACCGGGGCGCGGAGTCAATAAGGGAATGGTATCGCACGCATTGCCAAGCTTGTACGTTTTGAACACAGGGCTGCGAGAGACTGGAAGAAGATCTTATGGACCGGGCAGCGCAGAACATGGGGATTCGTCTCAGACGCCCAAAGGTTGTTGTTTTTCTCGTTATGTGTACTTATTCCCGCAACTTTCTACACTATCGACCTCTCTCTCAGCTTTTTTCCCAACATAAATCACCTCCTCGTGTGTCTCCCTCTCCAGCTGCTGCTTCTCATCTTGCTCTACATCCTGCCTGTCGGCATCCTTATTACCGTAAAGACCAATCTTGTACCAAGGCAGATCGAACAGGCGGTCCATGCTCTCCAAGCTCCGCCCACTGGTCTCGGGAACGGACAACCACACCCAGAATCCACCGAGAATCGTCACAGCAGAAAAGCACCAGAACGTGCCATGGGGGGAGATGCCGCCTTGACCAACGGGGAGGAGCATGTTCGGCACAGCGCGGGTGTTTCCATATTGATTCGCAAAGTGCAGAGTCATGGCCCATGAAGTGGCCAGGGCACGGATGCGCAGGGGGAACAGTTCCGCGGTGAGCAGGTACTGCATGGAATTCCAGCCCAGTGCCCAGCCGCAGCCGGAAATGTAAATCATGACGATGGCGCCGCGGCTGGCAGCGAGTTGCGAGGTGGTCATGACCATATCCGACTTCTCGCTCAGCCCAGGCACCGTGGTCAAGAAGGCGGCTACGTAAATCATAGAGACGCCCTGTAGGACGATGCCGGTGAGTAGCGCGCGCTTACGGCCAATGACGTCGACGAGAAAGAGAGCGCACGCGAGTGCTGCGACGAGTTTGATGATGCCAAAGACAGCCGTAACCAGGAGGCCCTCTTCTGAGCCGCGGATTCCTAGGAGTTTGAACAAATCGACCGCGTATAACGTGATGGAACCCGCTCCCGACCACTGAGATAGAAGTTGCACCATGGTGGCCATGTAAACGCGGTATAGGTTGCTCTTGTTCAGAAACATCTCTTTGAGCTTGCCGGCCCAGCCTACACCCCGGGTTGCCTCGAGTTCATGGTCCAGCGCAGCCTGGATTTCGGATATCTGCCGCACGACATACTCGCTATCCTCGGGTTGTTGGCGCAAGCGAGCCAAGACTCTGGTAGCCTCTCGCCTCTTGCCCTGCTTGACGAGATATCGCGGCGACTCGAACTGGGCGAACATGAGCAGGAAGATGATGCCTGCCATGATGATGTGCAGGCTCGAAGGGACTAGCCATTGATTATGACTGGAATTGGGGATGTGCAGCTTGGCGCCATAGTTGGTGAAGTAGGCCAAAACAATGCCAATATAGACGGCGCCGGTAAAGAAACACGTGCAGAGACCTCGTATAGACGCAGGGGCGACTTCGGCAATGTAGATGGGCCTGTATCAAAACTGTCTATTAGCCAGCGGATAATGCAAGACTGGCGGCCATACTCAATCTCGATTCTCAAGCACAGGGTCAAGAGTCAAGAGTCAAGACTCAGGACCAGAATGCCAAAATCGGAAAGAACTTACCCCACTACAGGGGTCTGTCCTACCCCCAGACCTGTGATGAATCTGCCTGCATAGATGGCACCGAGGTTACCATGAGCGCCACCAATCATGAAGATTATAGTTCCGACAATCCACAGCACGCAGAGGAAGCGCGTGGCCATGATGCGGCCAATTCGATCACAGACAACAAAGGCTCTGAATGCAAGTCAGTGACACAGGAATTCCCTCAAGTACGTACATATTCCGGAAGAATGACAGTAAGAGTTCCGGCGGATATGGGCAGGGATTGACATGACTTGTGTCATGGGAATCCCAAAGGGGTAACTGAAGAAAGTGAACGACAAGGATGCCAACTCACATGAGTGCGCCAGCGACAGATCCTATTTGCACCATGGCCGACACATTCGCCTTGATGTTGGCCTTCGCCACGACCGAGAAGGACGCATATCGAATAGAAGCTTGAAAGTCTGCTGAATTAAAAGCACCGGTGATGAGGCCTTCGTCGATTCCTCGGGCAGCTCCTAGAAGACCGAATGAAACGACGGCAAACCACAGACGCCAGTTGAAGACGCCCTGAGGTTCGCCCACGTTCTTGAGGCGAAAGATGTTGACTGGCTTCTTGACGCCACCTGCCATGGTGAGAGATTTCGGTCGGTATCGGGAGATGTTGTTGATGGGGTTTGGCGCCTAATATCGATTTGCTGGGCGAGTGCGTGATCTTTGATACAACGAAGTAGCACAAGACTCAAATGCAGGTATACGAAAACACCACTTCGCAAGAAACGGGTTTGTTGTAGAGGAGAGGACAGAGGCAGTCAGCAATCAGTGCCACGAAGGGCCCGTCTTCCTTTTAAAGCTTCGGAGATTTTGAAATGGGAGATGAGAAAAGCCCCATGTCCGAGGATACCTAGTAGGTAGGTGTTGGAGGACTACAGAGCAAGCATGATCATATTGCTACATACATAATGATACGTAACACCACGATGCGGCGGCAGCAAGGCTAATGTAAATTCCCGATTCGTAACGGTACTGCCACGACGGGAGTCGATTCCTTGTTGCCTCCGCATGGCAGGCGCAATATCCCTGAATTCCTGCCATGGATTACGAAATAACGTGTCCAATGATTGTGCTAGGAATTGGCATTGTCGTGACTAAAAGCCGTGGACGTGGCCGAGGGCTGGCCCGAGGTTGCATCACGCGGCACCTATCTTCAACCGACTACTCCGTATGTGTATACACCACGTGCGGGGTTGGGGTTGGACGATAACCTTTTCGCGATGCGGTTGGACTCCGCTGACACGAAGTACATTGATCGGCATCTTGCTGCTGAAAGGCCAAATGTTTGACATGCTTCAGTTCATCACGAATCATGCGCGTCCGTTTCGACGAGGTGATAGGTCCGTGGCGGCGCCGCGGGCCAAGCGGGAAGGCTCATGACCGTTTGCCAGCAACCATCCTCCATCGCATTCGATCTTCACATCTGCTGTCAGTCTGGCGTGGTCTTTGTGGCCCATCACAACGTCAAATCGCGGCAAATGCGGCAAGTCAGTGTGCCCTCTTGGTTTCTCGCGATGCTCTCAAACGCAGTTGAGGCCGAAGATCCGTGGAAGTGCATATGTATATGCCCGTTGAGCGCCCACTGACAATGCTACTCTGCTCGGCGCAGGTTGCCGGCTGAACTTAAAATGGCAGATGCGCGACCAAACTTGTGCGGAAGTGTACTTCTATCCTTTCTGATCCCAAACAAGGTCGGGGATCCGCTTACATCATCGTGTACCTAATGTGAGAATCCAGAGTAGCCCGTCTCTCTCATGAGCGCTTATTAGTATCTTGCCCAAAGAAGCCGTGTACCTATTCGTTCAGAGGCTGCAAAGTGCGGGCGGCAGATGCACTGGACCGTTGCCATTTTGCTCAATCTCGTTGTCTCAGTCACCTTGCCTTATCTGGTCATGTCATCCCCACATCCCTCGGCTTGGAGATCGTTGAACTTCATTGTTTCCAGGCTGGAAACTTGGCAATTGGGCTAGCAAAGCCACTGGCGCGGGGTCGTGTCGTGGGGAGAAGAGTTAGTGTATAGGTACCTAATTCGGCCGCGGGGTAGAGGTAGTGTACGTATGTAACTTCTAGTACGATTTCTATCGGCTTGGGACTCGCTGTTCATTAGCATACGCGCCACCAAACCTTATGAACATTGAAGCGTACAACTCGCTACCTAGGTACATACAGGTATGTAGTAGACTAGTAGTAGTGCCTGGCATCGCTGTAACCTGTTATGTGCATAGCCCGGCCCCTGAGCCGACACAAGAAAACCCACAAGATTCGACAGATTACTTTCTTCGATCATTCAAACATCTTGCGAGGCCCATTTCCGTATGATCGCTGCCCATGGCACAGGGGCATATAGCGTAAACTTAGTAGGTCGGTGATTGTTCAGTAGCGGACCGAATGAACAAGTCGATCCAAGGTTTCGAAAGTTCCTCACGAATGAATGTACAATTGGATCGTACCACGCAATGGCCAAAGCACCGCGACTTCACATATTTGCGCGACATTCCTCTCTGGCTCGGGAAGCAGCGCTCGCCCCTGGTTTCGAGGCACTTTTTTCAAGCCTCAATTGCTTTGCAATTGAATCTGAATCTGATCGCAGAAGAACTGAGCAGCGCGATCCTAGCAACTGAATATAGGCCATTGTGGCGGATGTGATGTCATCTTGATGTTACTGTGATGCCACCGTGATGCTCGCGCGGATATTATTTGGCAAAGCTGGGCTGTTTTGGCAGGGCTGCAGCCTGCATCCGGCCTGCCACGGTTCGATCGTGTGCACGAGCCGGCGATCGGTCTCTGATCCAAGTACACGCGTGACGCAATCGATCCACGGACTCAACGGCACTGTCGTACAGTACGACTCGTACTTAGCAAGGGCGAGTATAGGGGAATATCATATTTGAAAATAACAAAGGAGGTTGAGTTTTTACCCCTGGCCTTCATGCTATACATGCGCTGGAGTGCAATTGAAGGGGTCATGCGTTCTGAGCCTGGGACAATGGCGCAAAATGACCCTCTTTGGCTACTGCACCTACACGTGAACAGGAGCACTGGGTGTAAGCGAGTTTCTATCCGACTATATGCATGACTGGCGATGGAAATATGCTTCGCGTAAAGTCACCTCGCCCTTCAAGCGCCAGCTGAGCACGCGCTTGAGCGCTTTCTGTCAAAGACTATATCGTCGCAGATTGCAATAGGGAGTGGTGCGGCGCCGGCACCGACACATGTCTCGAATCCAGTATGGCAGTTTACTTGGTCTTCTTCTTGTCGCCGAGTCTATAATCTGTCCAGTACTGCGCCCAGACCTTGTATTCGTCTCGCGTCCCCCGAAATTGAAAGGGAACTTTAATTATATCCTGAAAGCCCTCCTCTATGCTGGGTTCTTGAAAGTCCTTATCGAAGCTAATCCATGCCAGTGCGGGCAGAATGTTTCTCGTCATGCTGTCGTCATCCGCTGAGAGAGTCTTGTTGAGAACGCGTACTGCGTCGTTATGTTTGCAGACGGCGAAGGTGGTTTGGAACCAAATGCATCGGATGGGCACCTTTGCCTCTTTGGCTACTGCTACCCAAGCCTCTCTAGTTTTTATGTTGCGATTTGTATTGTCTGAAGGTAGATGTCAGTCTCAATTGCGGATCATCACTTGTAATTCCATGTTGAAGTTTCTTCTCGGAGACAGGAGAATTACCTATAACGACGGATTTTCCTTGAGAGAGCAGATCCTTGGCACGCGCCACACATTTCGGTAGAGTCCCCAACGTGTCCTGGTTTACTCTCTGATAGCCCAAATGTGAAAGATGCTTCTTGAAAAACGTGCTCTTCCCCGAGCCCGGCCGTCCAAGAAAAAGTATCACGTCCTGCTCTTCGTTTTGCTTAAACTCAAAACCTGGAGCCCCCTCAGACTCTACTGCTTCCTCATAGGGAAAGTCATCGAGGTCGAATTCTCGACTAAATTTGGCTTCTCGCGGGTCGTGGCCCTCGAAATATGCTTCAGGCGTGGTAAAGGATAGTCCGACATTATTGGCAAAGTCTCTGTCAGAGGAGCTAAAGTCTGCTGGGCCTTCAGGACCGGCCGATCGGCCCGCAGCATCTCCGACAAAGAAGCTCTTCACCAAGTCGACTTCGCCTCGCGTGACGTCGTAGTCGTCGCAGACCTCGTCCCAGATTCCAGTTCTGGGCTTTCGAAATATGTCGTTCTCTGATGCAGCGTATATACTTGTGGGGATATCCAGCTCTTCGAGGATTGCCTCGCATTTCTCTTTGAACACCGTAGCTCGTTTGCGCTTTCCCGGATTGGACTTTGCATTGGGTTGGTGTTCCAGCGATATTCCGCCTTGGTTGGATACTATGATGACCTGATAGTCTTTTTGCGTGTGCAATGCGCGCAAGACTCCAGGGACATCATCGTTCCACCACTTCCAGTCTCCCGACGTCGAGGCATGCTTGACTCCGGAGCGGGTCTTTATCAGGGTCCCATCGAGATCGAAAACCGCGAATTTGGTTCGAGGTGGCTGTCGATTATTATAGTTCTTTGGCTGATAGCGACCGACCAGCAGTGTAGGTGGGACATCGTCGTCTTGGCTACGTGTTGTCCAAGTCGTCGGAGAGGGGACTTTCTGTGAAGTCGGAAGGAAGAAGTTGGCCTTTTTGCTATCTTTCAATTCAATTAGTTTTCTATTGCGCATTATCGGTAAGCATGCTCTTGATACAAGGATCGAACGTACTGGTGACGCCCTCGTTTAGCCGCTTGACGGGGTTCGGTGCAGGCGAAATGGACCGATCACTGAGCTTTCGCTTGCCAAGGGAATTTGCGGATGCCATGACCAGTCTGCCCACTTTGCAATGATTCATGCCGTTTTGGCAGTCAATTGATCGTTCAGGGTGTGTTGGGAGTGTCGTTCATTCGTGCAGCTTTATCTCTCCATAGGTAGCTTTGCACTGTGTAGCGATGACGACGCGAATCTTTGGTGGGATCCAACGCGAGGTCACGTGGGTCATGACTGGTGAAAGCAGCCTTCAACCGTCGTCAAAGCCGAGGGAGCGTGAACACGAAAAGCATGGCCTACAACTGATGCCCATTCGCCGCGCAACGGCCTATTTAGGTACACGATCACTGTTCAAGAAGAATTCATTGTGAAGATTGATCACCATCTCGAATTCTGTGCGGTGTCTACCGCGGCTCGTCGTTGCTCGTCGCATCCCGTCCTCAGGGCACTCAGGGACAAGATATCTGCGCTTCAAGATGCACGAGCTCTTTCTGACAGCCTTTGTCGAGGACAAGGATTTCAACGCAGCATGTGCGGTACTTGGCGGCTTCTGCGCCATGTCGCCATGGGAAACAGTAAACCGGGTGCTCTACTTTCAAGGCCCCCCACGGCCATCAGGCATCACGAATCAATCATCCATTGACAAACCCATGCGCAAGGACGCGGCGTTCCTCTGGAAGGATCTCCATCAGAGCCTCAGTCGACAATCGTGTATTCTCCAAGCCAGATATGAAGTCCTCAAGGATCGCGACATGGGCCCATCCGCCACACCTACAGATCTGAACGCCATGCCGGGCGTGCTAAGATTCGCAGATTTTCCCGATCCCCCTCATGGGCGGCCGTTGATCACGCAACGCAAGATTGTGGAAATTTGGGAGCAGAAGAAGCTGCCCTCTATTCTGCGGGAAAACAACTACCGGTACAGATGGCTTCTGCCCACCATCATGCACACCATGGCTTCGTAGCTGGCACTGACTTTTCTGCTTCTTGCCACACAGATTTAAGACAGAGACTGTGGAAGAAAACCACAGGTTCTTTCGGGATGATGTAGAGTTTTGCCTCACCCGACACTATTTTGTCAGGGGCATTGCGAGCTACACGTCTTTGGAGCACAGGGGCGATCAGCAACCGATTCCGCTGGCTGCCCTTCCGGCGTGGGATGCTGTGACACCGGTTGACGCACAGAATCGCTGGGTTCTCTTCGTCAAGGTTCATGTTATCCAGGACAACAAACCGGATGAAATCAGAAAGGTCCAGGATCAGCTCATGTCCGTTCGCGGAGAGCTTGAAAATGCCTTTGACTTTAAGACGATTGACCGCAAGGTCCATGATACTCGTATCGCGCAGCAACAACAGGGTATACAAGCATTGCCTCAAAAGGTCATACTAGGCAAGACTTGAATATACATGAGAGGGTTTTCATCTTTACTACTGTTCGTATGTATATATCCTTTCCATGAGTTATGCTTGTCTAGGATTGCACATTGCGGAGTTTTCACCACCCGAAGATATCTATACCCCTGTAGCAGATTCACTGAAATAGACTTGTTCACGCTTTCTGATCCCGTTACATACCTCATGTCACCATGTCTTTCCTTGGGAATCTGCCGCTAAGAGGGAAGCGTTGCTTATCCTATGGCACTATGCTTTTTATGCAGATCAGTTGGCAGTTCTTGCAGGCTCTTCACCACACCAGATCACACAATTCACTTCGCGTGCCTCAGACAGTCGGTCCATTCATGATACAAACTCTTGATATGGGGACAGCGAGATGACTCAAGGGAGAACAGCGATCCGGTGTAGAGCCCAACCGCCGACGGGCCGGCGACATGACGGATGATTGATGATGGCTATTCGGCTCACAACCTTACAATCCGCTTGAAACCGACGATCTGATGTTGCGACTACGATTCGGTACTACCTTGCGCGTCTCGAAGAGAGTCTCTACATGCATGCTGTGTAACTACATGGAGGCAGGGAGGCATGTAAGCTCGGGACAATATTCACTGTCATAAGGAGCATCATCTAGAGCATCGACATGCATACATTGAACAAAGCATACAGTCGAAGCACTGAAGCTGGCCTTCCCGATCTAAGGATCACACTGCCACAAATCGTCGTGACTGCTACTATTTTTATCGTCAAATGACAGATCGCCTCAAGTCAAACCGTAAACGCATTGTGATCTCCGTCGGCGGCTTCACCCTGTAACATAGACTGGGGCAGGAGTTGCACCTCGATCGTGCAGATTTTCTTCAATGCCGTCGGGGGCGCCAGTGTGTTTTGAAGTGTTGGTACGACGGTGCGCAAGGTCTAGAGCCGTTTCGTGATGATTGAGGGACGACAAAGTAGGGAACGTACGGCACGAAGCGATGACCACGGTCACGTTTTACTTTTTGGGGGGGATCTCGACTACACATGACATTTTCTCGGCTACATGATCTATTCATGGGTCTCGTTCATCATAATTCCTCGTCTCTGCTTGGCCAGGTTGGTCTACTTGTCGGTCTCGTCTTTTGCCACACGTGAGCTGCTGCGAACGAGTCTCATGAGGTCAATTATATGCATCATGTCTCTCATGGGCATGTCTACGGATGCTACAGATACGGTAGCAGGAAACAACACGAAACAACGGGGGAGTTCGTGTGCTTCCCCGCGATTCACAGCCCGATAGTCACTGGCCTTTGTCATGCTCGCGCGAAGCCAGAAAGCATCGTCATCGAGACGTGCCGATGCCGTGTGTATGTAGCATATTCATGTACGACTGTAGGCATGCGCTCATGTCTGTGTCAGATTCAGATACACCCCAAAGCTGGCCACACCGGCGAAAGTCACGAACTAGCCACATAGCGTGTATTACACGGGAGCATAGACTTTGTCAAGAATCAAAGTCGGATGAACCCCGAACTTGGTCACCAAATAGCGATCAAAATCCAGAATCGCAAGCACAGGATTTACGTGCAATGCTCAAAAACACAGATCTTCCTATGTCATAACAGGAACAGTAACTCCTAACAGATCGTGAGGATCCCCATGAAAAGATGGTGACAAGCTAGCATTTGAAATATGTAGCTCATCATGAGTAAAAAGCTTGCGAAAAAGTCTAGCTAGCGTAACATATTTATAGATATGCACTTGCAAGTCCATCTGCCTCCGGCGCTCCGCCGCCTCACCGCTCAACGCGATGCTCAAGCCAAGTCCACTTCCGTCCCGCCCACAATCACCATCATTGATCTTCTGCTTTTCCCGCAACGAGCGGCCCAACACGCAAATCTGTGCAAACGATTCGATATCATTGGGGTCCCCCGAGCCATGCCACACGGCGAAGTGGACATTGGAGTTACGAGTTTTTTACCTACCTAGGTAGGTATCCCCCCGCCTCCGACTCACCGGAAAGACGGTCTATATATCCCCGCGCGCCAGGCAGAGAGATCTCATTCACATACTGCCAAGCGAATAAAAGATCTCGGCTCCAGATGGCAGAACTTCCGTGCATGATTCCATGACGCGGCTGTTCCAATGTTCCAATTTTTCAATGGGGCTGTTCTTCCAGTCATGATGACGCGCATACGGCAGACTATAGTATTTCCAATTTTCTTCATCGTAGAAAGGAATGAGGTAGAATCAAAAAGCAGAGGAGTATGTTATGTACGGAGTATGTACGGAGTGAATATGTATGCACGGATAGTAGATATATGTAAATACGGAGTAGGTATGTACATATGTACATACAGGTAAGAATCGAATGTGGAGGTCTCGTCTCTCGGCCCGTTCCCCGCCTGGGTACTGAGTCCTGCCGGGGCGTACAAGTATTCACATACTCCGTACGGAGTACAAATGGCAAAGAAACGGACAGAGTACGACGCAATAAATACGCAAATGAGTCTGACGCACGAAACACATGTACAAGAAACAAAGAAATACAAACTACATACCGGTATGTATTGGCCAGAAAAACAATCCAGCCGACAAAGCAAGAAAAGGACAAGGAAAAGACACACAAACCAAACAAGCCCAAAATGTGAAACACAAAACTCGAACCGAGAATGCACTTGTCACCCCAGGAACCGACTCCCCGGACGTAACACGGCCACGATTCGTGGCCTCACCGAACGACCCCTTGGGCCTTGGTCCCTTGCCCGCCGTCCTTCAATCCCCTGCCCACAGCAGATCCGTCACTATACGAGAGAGCTGGGATTGGCCACGGGCGAAAGGGGATGGGTCTTGGCATCGCGGAAGTCCAGATTGGCCTGCATTAAACCAATCGACAGCGTATGTACCGGACGGGGATCGGGAACGGGGGATCTCCCCGCCTGTCGTGCTAGGGAGCGGGTATGTACCTAGCAGGCTAGCAGTGCTCGATGATGGGAGGGGCTGATCCGCTGGGTGGTACATTTACGGACCGGGAACCCCCCCCTTTTGGGGTTAATTTGGTGGCGATTGAGGCGGCGAGAAGGCAATTGCCGCGCGTCTCTGTGGCGCGAATGTCAGGGACTCAGGGCATCGCTTCCGGGTGTCGGGAGTCGGGACTCGGGACACACACAGTGAGTGGCCTACATATGTATTGACACACAGAGATATTCACACAATTCCACCTGTAGGCTGTGACCACACGACACAACACAAAACAGAAATACGGAATAGGTATAGGCATGTACTGGAGTCTGTACAGAGAGTCTAGACTCCAGAGTCCAAAGATCACAAACACGCCACAACATCATGAGTCTGATTCATGGTATGTACAAGATGCACAAAATACCCCCTGCATTCCCAGCCACAGCATCACAACACAGCCCCTTCCTCTCCAGCATCGCTATCCGCGGCGTATCACCACTGGTGTTCCTACTCCGTACTCCGTAGAAAAACTGCACTCTTCAATCAACGGGTTCTGCTCCGTCTATCCTTCATCTTGCATCCATCTTCTTCCATCTCTCCTCCCTCTCTCTCCCTTCGTTCATCGCCTCCCACGCGCCTCGCGCCGCATAATCCACATGTTACCATATTACCTCTCTCACCCGTCCGGCGCCAAAACTCGGCAACTATGTCTGTAGGCTGTATCCGTAGGCTGTAGCACAACTTCCCAGAATCACAAGTCCAGCAGCAGTGGGATCGCACCGGCTCCGGAGCAACTACGGCATTCGGCGTTCGCACCCTTGTCAAACGGCCATGTACACACCCCTTGACTCTTGAGGGGTCAACTTTCAAGAAGCAAGCAACGCCAAAGCGCGAAACAACACCAAAGATGATGAACAAGAACAACAGGAAAATACCATGCAGAGTCAAGGAAAAGTGCCGAAAGAATCCATGTAGGTAGTCACGTTTCCCACGTTGTGCCATCGCCGTGAATCGCCTGTTCATACCCTTTGCATCGTCCGATTCCCCTTCCCATCTGGCATGTGGCCTATCGTGATTCGTGTACCGTAGCACAATTCGGCTTTCCACGAGTTTGGAAGGCCCGCGTGCCAATGTCATGCATAGGTACCTCCTACCTACGTACGTAGGTACCGATGCGGATGCCGATCTAGATTGAAGCGTGGTTGGACACAAAACGGCCAGACATCAGCTCTGTGCGACACTGCGCAGCAGCATGCTTTCTTCGTGGCTTTTCGCGCGATTCCCCTCTCTCTTGTTGAACATTTTAATTTTTTCTGTCCCATTCCTACCTAGGTATGTAATTCAATGGACTGGCTGGCTTGGTATTCTTGGCGCAGTCATGTTCAGCTGCTCGAGCGCCCAGTGTGGACCGTCCATCGCGCCTCCATCGATGATCGGAGTCCATCCAGTGTCCACATTGTCAGGCTGTCAGTTGTCAGCATCTGCATGGAGAAGGAAATTCTCGCTGCTTGTAGTACTTGGTTTTCCCTCCTATTTGCGGCTTCGTTCCACAGAGATCGCAGTACCTATTCCGTACTCTACTGACAAGCTGTGCATTGTGAGACCGGAGACATGAGATTACAAAAGATGGGAACAGTACATTAGGTACTCTGTACACAGGTACTGATAGAGGCTAGGATCTATGTAGGTACAGTCTACAGACATTTGTAGGCCAGGATTCCTTGCTCAAGCCATGTGCACATCGTGCAGGAAATGTCCCCATTTGAGCGACAATCGTTCCACTACCTGCCCCTTGTCTCACTCTACATCCAACACACAGTGTCAGTACATGTACAGTGGCTGTAGGTACCCCCATCCAACAACTCCCCAGCTACTCTGAGTCCGTACTGAGCCCGTACATCCATGGTATCTTCGCGCGCTTCACAACCCTCCCACTGTCCAGTCCACTGTCCAACATGGCTCATTACCCCTCACTCATTCCCAGACACACATGTCAGCAGCTGTACTCCGTAGACACAGTGTCCTCCGACCCGGCCCAACTCCACATGCCATGCATGCCCCTCCTCAAAAATAATCCCTCTTCTTCCTTTCCCTTCTTCCCCCCTCTCCTCTATGTATTCTTTTCTTTCAAAACGCCGTTTCCTTTGTATGCAACTTCATTTTTGCCTGGCAGGGCATAATGATGATAAAAAAAACCGTGATGATCGTGAAAATAATGTGAAAACTGTAAAGCAAAAACAAGCCTACTGATATTCTTACCCGTCCTTCACAGAGCCTTTCGCCCAACACCTTGCAAAAGCGTGACGTATCTATCGGTTGTGCCCGGACCTCGAGGGTGAGTTGCTGTAATATCGGCTTGACCTTTTCATGTCGTCAAGTGAATAGGAAATAATAAGAAATGAATGACTGTAATCGGGGTATCGTTTCGTTATGTTCGCTCATGTCAAAGAAAAACGCCAAAAAGACATATAGAAAACCGCGACAAAGCCGCAGTCTGACTGGAGATGACGTGGTCCCAGCACATCAGGATGCCTCGCATATGAAAACCGCGATGGTGTGAAGAAAAGGCAGGAGAGCAAGTCTACTTGCGAAGGCCCAGCTTATCGGCAATGAGTTTCCGAAATCGGCCCTTCGCCTCCTGGGGAGTTGTAGTAGCTTGTGGCCTCTTCATGACGGCATCGCGCTGCATGGGTCCGACAATGTCTTCGTCGCCCCGGCCGGGACACTTGCCGTCCTGTTGGAGTGACTCCAGCATTCGTGTCACGGCGCTGGGCAGACAGTCGTCCACGCGCATCCACTCGAGCTTAGCCAGGTCGTCCTGCGTGGGCTGGCGAGCAAATACGGCAGCATGAGAACTACTAGACCGTCCACGTCCTCGTGCGCGACTTTGGGTCCGAGACGCGGTGTTGGATCCCGGAGTGGAATGGCAAGTCTGCTTGATGACTTTGTCCCATGTCGCTCTCCATCGCCCTTCGATCTCGGCCCACTTAGCCTCGGTGAGGACATAGGTCTTGCTTGTGTGGCCGTAGTTCTCCCCGGTTCGCACCAGGTGCTTTGTGTAATTGCTTCGCGCGCGATCCCAGTCACTCCGAAACTTGGTAATGGCTTCCGTTTCAAAGCAGTCCAGGTCATATGGCTGCGGTGAAATGGTGAAATTGGCATGACCAAGTCGGTCAGACCACTCATCGTACTCCTGGTCCTGTAAGATGCCGGGAAGGGCGACGCAAAGCTCACCGCTGCCCGACATCTTTCGCAAAGACCAGGCTGATGGACGCGTGCTCAGCGGCGAGCGGACGAACTGCGACGTCGGCAGCAGTGTAGGCGACATTGCATCCTCCATGGGTGGTGGGCTGGACTCGACTTTTGGCGACTGTAGCGGCGACTCTCTGGGTGGCATCGTTGGAACACCAATCAATAGCGGAGGCAGCAGAGGAGTTGTCGCCAGCGATCGATCACGCTCCAAACTGGAGATATCCTCTGGCGACAGCTCGTTGCCAAATTCGAGTTCTGCATCAACCTCCATGCTATATCGAGGCACGTCGGGTGAAACGGGTGGCATGACCTCCGAACCTTGATGTCGTCGATCAGCTGGATAGGCAGAGCCAGCCGCTAGTGAGTGACTGATTGGCGCTCCGTCCGGTAGCGCATTTTCTGTACTCAGACACGTTGTTGGCGACGCCCTCAGATTTGTACGCTTGCTTGTATGCCACCGCCGGATGGCTGGCATCCGCGAGCCCAATTTCGAGGCCAATTCTGCGATGGCGGTTTCGGCAGCGTTGCGCCTCTTCCCGTTTTGTCGCGATTCTCGAGTGTATTGTCCGTCGCTCAAAAATCCCATGTCGTAGTCCATATTCAAACCAGGCACCAGATTTCCAGAGTAGTCTGCTTCCCCGCTGTTACGATGGCTGCAGGCTCGGTCACCTGCGTGGTGTCAGTATTAGCTTTACTCTTCAACGCCGGAGCCTGAGATACTCTGATGAGGATGGGCAGAAGAGGAGAGTTCATACATAGGCAGCTATACAGTCCAAAGTTCTCTGAATGGCTGTCCGAATCTGTCGAAAAGCCGTCCGCCTCGTCCCGTGATCGCTGCATTGGCTCCTCCTCGACATCTTCCAGATATCGCACGCTTGACAGGGTGCTGGAAGCCAGAGACGGCGGCGACGGGCTTTCTGGCTTGGCCTGCATCGGCAGATCTAATGAGGACGCTGAACTCAAGAAGCGTGGCCGGCTCCTGGGAGAGAATATGGGCGTCACAGCTGGCGAGGCCATGTCAGAGGAAGACCAATTGACT
Organism: Claviceps aff. humidiphila group G2b; assembly: GCA_018360325.1. Lineage (NCBI taxonomy): Eukaryota > Fungi > Ascomycota > Sordariomycetes > Hypocreales > Clavicipitaceae > Claviceps > Claviceps aff. humidiphila group G2b. Next base: position 61,451 of record SRQG01000159.1, read on the forward strand.
GTGCGATAGTCACTCTGGAGATCCATCTGGTTGAGATTAGTGGTTGTCAACGAGGATGGGGCTGCTGCTGTCTGTCGCTGCTGAACCAACTGTGGGAGGAGGAGTGGCTTCAGTTGAGGCGACATGGCTGCCCAGGTGCACAGCGTGGGGGATGGGAGTCACAGCAATGTCGGACCTCGGTGGTGAGTGAATGCTGTGGGGTGGAAAGGTGAGAGGACGGTGAGGTCTACTTTGGGTGGTAGATGTATGGAAATTATAATGTTGTCGAGTTGTAAATTTTGCAGAAGATTGGAGTGCGAAAAGCAGCTGTGTGGCAGCGCGATGAGAAAAGTATAAACGGGCAGGCAGTGCGGGCCAATGCCGGACGTGACTGGTTGATGAAGTATTGACGGGGCGTCTGGAGCTTTGCTGACGATTCTTTGTGAGCTCTGAGCTTCCGGCTGGTTGCTGCTCCAAATCTTGTCCAGCACAACAACACAACAAAGCAGATGCTCCACTCACTGCAAGTGCCAGGCCCTTCTCCGCGGCGGCGCGATTCAGTTTTCTCGGGGATGGATCGTTTAACAGAAGGTCTCGTCCGAGTGGATTCGCGTTCCCGCAGGCCTCTCTTCTTGAGACGGCTCACAAGATGGTGGGTGCTCGGGAGGGCGGCGCAGCCACGTTCGCTGGCGCTAAGCCTCTTTAGGTTACAAGGCGGCTGTGAACGGACTTAAGGCCAGGCTTAATAAATGCGAAAGAATCGAGAGGGCAAGCTCGACTGAGAGTCTAAGACCAGACGAGTATGGGCTGGCAGCGGAAGGTTTTCTTGTTTCTGTTGCGCGCGAAAGGATATTTGTCCGCTTTTGTATTCGAAGCCAGGCGGCGTTTGTTTGCGCTGGGTGGGTGTTTGTTTTGCCGTCGGCAAAGGAAACAACTGGAGCAACGAAGAACCTTGTCCAGTGTCCGGGGGGGGGGGGGGGGGGCGGGGGG